>JACXGJ010013928.1:0-15556 GCA_016801105.1 Esox niger | reverse complement strand
AGCCACCTCTATGCACTTGGGTCTCCCCAATTGGAGGCAGGTGTTGTGTATTGCCTCCAATTGGGGAACATATTTAAGTTGACTGTTTTGAGCACATGGGTGTGGTTTATTTTGGTTGTTAGCCGTAGGCTATGCATGCCCAGTCATATTAGCTGCTTTGAGTTTGTTTGTATGTTTCTTTTGTTCTTTCTTCATTAAAACAATGGATTTCTACATCCATACCGTCTCTGCGCCCGTGTCCTTCCAGCAACATGACACCAAGTCCTTGGTATCTGAATATTCATGCTCTTCAGCACTATAATCTGTTCATCTATGCACTATGCTGATACTATAGATGTGAACAGGATCTGTAAACCAATGTAAATGATGTATTCACTACTCAAACATCATTTTATAGCAGCTTATTTGATCATCCCACATTTGTTCATAATGTACAATCCGGTTTGCGTTAAGTCGGTATGCACCGTAAAATGCAAATGAAATCAGAATGCAATGATGTTCAAATCATTTTTCTCTATATTAAATCGAAATTGTAGAAAGACAACACATCAAATGTTGAAACTGAGGAAATGTTTTTAAAAAGTTGGGACAGAGTTGTATATTGCGAAACAACTTAACCTGGCGAAATATCACACATCTAATTAGGTCTATTGGCAACAGGACTGTAACATGATTGGGTATAAAAAGATAATTCCAGAGAGGATGACCCTCTCCGAAGGGAGGATGGGGAGGGGTTCACCACTCTGTGAAAAGCTGCACAGGCAAATAGTGCAACCATTTCCGACTAACGTTTCCTAATGTAAAACTGCAAAGAGTTTGGGGATCTCATCATCTAAGCTACAAAATATTGTTAAAAGATTCAGAGAATCCAAAAAAACTCTGTATGGGGGATAAGTCTGTAAACCCACATATAGGATGTCTATAATCTTCAGGCCCTCAGACGGCACTGCTTTAAAACAGACACGATTCTGTATTGGTCATAACTGCATGAGCCCAGGAACACTTCCGAAAACCATTGTCTGTGAACATTGTCGCTGCATTCATAAAAATACATCATGCAAAGAAGAAACCATATATAAACTAGATCCTGAACTGCCATCATCTCTTCTGGGCCCAGGCTCATTGATGATGACGATGAGGCATAGTGAAAAACTGTCCTGTGGTCTGATGAAACAAAATATTAAATTATTTTTGGGAATCATGGACACTGTGTCATCCTGACTAAAGAGGAGAGGGACCGTCTGGCTACTTATCAGTGCACAGTCTAAAAACCAACATCCGTGATGGTATGGGGGTGTATTTGTGCACATGGCATGGGTGACTTGCACATCTGTGGAGGCTGAACAATACAGGTTTTGGAGCAACATATGTTGCCATCAAGACAATATCTTTTTCAGTGAAGGCCTTGCTTATTTCAGCAAGGCAATACTAAACCACATTCTGCAAGTATTACAACAGCATGGCTTCGTAGTAAAAGAGTCCGGTTGCTAAACAGTCCTGTGTGCAGTCCAGACTTGTCACTTGTTGAAAGCTTTTGGCGCATTATATTACCAAAAATACAACAAAGGATACCCCAAACTGTTGAGCAACTGAAATCCTATATCAAGCAGGAATTGGAAAAAAATTCACTTTCAAAACTACTGCAATTGATCTCCTCAGTTCCCAAACAGTTATAGAGTATTGTAAAAAGAATAGGTGTTGCAACACAGTGGTAAACATGCCCCTGTTGCAACTTTTTTGAAACGCGTTGCTGGCATCAAAATCAAAATGGTCATGTATTTCTTTAAATACAATATAATTTCTCTATTTCAACATTACCATTGTCAATGAAATGCAGAGGTAAATGATTTGCAAATCATTGCAT
The DNA here is from genome assembly GCA_016801105.1 of Esox niger. Taxonomy (NCBI): domain Eukaryota; kingdom Metazoa; phylum Chordata; class Actinopteri; order Esociformes; family Esocidae; genus Esox; species Esox niger. The sequence continues at coordinate 13,692 of JACXGJ010013928.1, read as the reverse complement.
TCTGTTTTTTATTTGATTTCATTTTATATGGGTTGTTCGTAAATTTTGTGTATATTTTTGCACAATGTATCTGAATATTTTCTAACATCAGCCCTATCACTCAGTAAAATTGTAAGATTTTGTCTTATTATGAAATTAGCAATCACATGTGATTTTGAATCTTAATGAACCCTTCCCAAGTATTTCCTGAGTTTGGAAAACTCCCATCTGGGAGGCGGGTCAGAGTGCCAGGCTTCCAAGAATATCTATAAAAGGTAATTTGTCCCAAGTGCAATTTGCATTTTCAGTGTTTTGACTTGTGGTTCTTTCCCTGTGAACATAGAAATCTGTTGTGATGATTTTGCGCTGGTGTTGAATATGGATACATTGATATTTTGACAGCCAACTTTTAACATTCATAATGCTTTTAGAATGTAACATTCATCAAATATGAAATCATATATGCGTGAGTGTTGTACTTCGTATGATTTACTTTATTATCCTTATGTTTTCCAAGCGTTGAGGTTAAATACACTCCACATTACGTGGACAATAAAGTTGTTCTAATCCAATAAAATCTAAGAGTTGCTATCTTAATCCCAGGCAATGCATGTGGTATTTAACATATATCTTTCATACCAGTTCGTTTTTGCTCAGTTTTTGTAAACGTTTTGAGTATGGAGTTTATATCTCAAAAAATGCTTTAAAACAGGGCTGAATGTCTTGACCGATAAAACAACAGCCTAGCTAAAGGTAGATGCGATAGTAGCCTATATTAAAACCCTTGGTATATATTTTAAACCCTTGGTCACATAAACTTTGCCAAATCGTTTTGATAGTAAAAATGACACAATAATCAACCCTGGCTCTTGGTGTTTGAAAGAAGGTTATGGGCGGGTTGGAGGGTTGGGCTATGAGTTTTGGGGAGTAGCATCCACACGGCCCGCCAGAGGTTCAAAGCTCTTTTTGTGATGTTACACGTGACGGAATCTAACCAAGATCTGATGATCTTGCACCCGCAGATAGACCAGCGCGTGAAGAAGCGCAACAGGAGTTAACCGCGGGCAGTCTGTAGGCTACTCAACTGCCTCTCTGTAGTTGGTATCGGGATGTTCTTTTGTTTTCGTGTGGATATACTTGACATTTCTTCTTTCTATAAAAGTTGGTAGCTAATTATCTTTTTTGACCAAAATGGAGCGAAGGAAACTGGGAAATCTATTTTGCTGCTGGAGCTTTCTTCTCGCTTACTTATGGTGTAGCTCCATTAACTGTTACAATTTAGACGTATACCACCCCGTTAATTTCAGTGGGCCAAGTGGATCTTTATTTGGATATTCTGTATTGCTACACAAGAACAGGCAAAACACATGGTAGGTGATTCATTTGATAGGGTATTTATAATTTATTCATGAACAGAAACCGAATAGCTTGTTTAATTGAAGTTGGTATTTACACCCGAAGTGGGTGAAAACTGTTGAATAAGGAATCTGTCAGCACAAAGATATTTTGAACGCCTTTTAAAGCCCTTGTAAGTGTGCGTTTGTGCGTGTTCACGTTGATGTGTGTACAATTTTAACTTTTGTAAATTGTTGGAAGATAACAATTTGCATATTGTCTGTTATAGGTTATTGGTCGGAGCTCCAGTAGCGAATTCATCTATCAATTCATCTATTAGAAAACCAGGAGCAATTTTTAAGTGCAACATTTCAGACAAGAGAGAATGTCAGGAACTACCAACAGGTTTGTAAAATTATTCTGGGCGACACAAGGACTAACTGTGGAATTTAATCACAAATGATGTGGTTTGTTTATCTGACCGACGTTTTTGGGGGTATTAATTAACTGACATTTTCACGTATATTTTCTATGTTAAATTTGAAGATTCAGAAAGGCTTTACAACTTCCCAACCAATTTTTTTTTCATTTTCTGCTGTGTGGATGTCTGCATGTATCTGCGTGTGTTTACGTGGGTAATGATGCAGTTCTACACAGCTGTGGGAAGACTTGCGAAGCAGAGAGTGACAACCAGTGGCTTGGAGTCAGCCTGTCTAGGCAGCCCAGTGATGGCCATGTTTTGGTAAGTTAATCAATCATCCAATCAATCGGATTTATTTTTAAAGCCTTTTTGAACGTCTGTGGTTATGACAATTGATGGCCATGTACAGGGTTAATGTGTAGGTTAGTAGCTGGTGGTATGTAGGTTAGTGCAAGCAGGTTCCACATGTTACTAGCCCTTCTCAATAGTCCATTGACGGTTGGTTGATTAGTAACAGTAATGCGATTGGCCATAAGGTATTTATTTTACATTGAGACTCCAATCCAATAACGTGATGGAAAACATCTCTAGCAATCAACACCTATTCATATTACTGGTGTTATTACACAGGTTGCGGTCAAGTATTTCTAAGTGAATTCCAGGCTTTTACATATTTTACTTTTCTGAGAGTCAAATGAAACAGGCCTAGGCTGCAGATCCAACTGTTTAAGAAGACTCTACTCTAAGTATTTCTGCCCATGAAAATTCAGAAGCTGTTAATGTGCGTCTCCATCTGCACATGTGTTTACTGTCTGTACACTCTTTATGTAGCTTGGAGTTGCTCGCCCTGCCCTCTTTTTTGTTTTCTACTTTATCTGCCTTATAACCTCCAATTCCAATGTTCCTTTCATGTCAAAGTGTGTAGAGTCTTAGAGACCATCTTGTGAACACTACAAAAGTTCAAGCTTAAACAAATGCTTGATGTGGTGCCTGGTGAAAGAATTCTACATAGCTGGTCTCATCAGATGTCCTGGCACATGTTAGCCCTGTTTTAATATTTCTAGGCGGCAGTAATTATTTCCTGTAACCGTTTTCTCTTGACTACGTTTACTGGTTGATACTGAAACGTGTACTTACACTTATCTTAATGTTCACAAATACAACCCTGAATAGGCTGAAAATGCCATCCCATCATTCCCTGCCTGGTCTGGCGTGGAAAGCATAGCTAGCTTGACTTGCTCTCCTAGCAGATGTTTTAAATGATTCACAATATTTAATAGATCCACATGATGATTTCAAGTATATTGTTTATTCTTTAGTTGCTCAACGTTATTTTGTAAAGTTGACTAGACAGTGCTCATTAGAACTACCACAGACCTACATGTATCGTGTGAAGCTGATTCCATTGTTGTTACAATCCTGATTTAATTTGCTTTTCATCCCACATCCATCCTGTTGCTTGTTCCTCAGGCATGTGGACATCGTTGGAAAAACGTGTTCTATTCCAAAAAAGATAATCTGAACAAGCTGCCTCATGGCATCTGCTACAAATATGATGCTGACCTAAAACAGTCCACGCAACTGATTCCATGCTACCGAGGTATGATCTCTTATTTCGTTTGAATGGATTCCTGTTGAAATCAGTATAATTGCACTATAGTTTGATCTGCCTATTGAATTTGTGTAAAATCTAAGAACAAGTTTTGCAGTTATTTAATCCAAAATTGAATTTAAGTTTCCAAAAACTCTTTCTACGTCAGTGCATAGTCATATGGGGCATAGCCCCAAATGAAATTTCACCTGAAATTGTATTTGTTGTACTGTATTAATTATTGTATTTATTTCGTTTGCACAATACTACCATTTAAGATGTCATAGCACTAACATGTCTAATGCAGTTTAAGGTAGATGATGCTTAATGAAGAGTTTGTGTCTTATAAGTGTATGTTTTATGTAAAGAATACTGTATATTTGGAAACATTATAAAAACATAAAAAACTTAATGTCATGGTTTACAAGGAATTTCATGAACTGATAATCAGTGAATCGTTTGAAAATACAAGATGTTGTATTCTCATGTTATATTTGTTCTGTTTTAGGTTTTATGTCTTGATGCAAATCTGTTTATATTGATTTAGAAATTATATATTTATTTCATCATTTTTTCTGTCAACCTCTTTTGGTCGTTGAAATGCTCAGTCTTATTGTGTGGAAACACTGAAAACAACATGAAGTTTAGTTAACCGACTCAATCGGAGACGAATTTTTATCACTAAAGAGAGTTATTTTGGCCACATGTGTGCGTAAATAGCATATTTCGACACCATTGGACCCTAACAAAAGGGGCAAAGTAAGTTCAGGATTAAAATACAGCTTGGTACTAATGAAAGCTTTGTTGTATTAAAATGAAATGTCTAGCATGAAATCATATTTGCTTTCAAACAAATGTCATATTTAACAATTTAGCTAATCTAAATTATAACCAGTTCATCTATTTTTGTTGGTGTTGATCCAGTATATTTAACAGCTTAGTGCTAAAACATTGCTTACTTTGTTGTTTTTATTTTTCTGAAACTCGCTACGTATTTTCTCAAAAGTACCATACAGTTACCAATTACTTGCACACAACCAGTGGGATCTTTACACAAATGAGTCAATAATCAAGGTCAAATGGGAATATCCATCTGTTATTCTTCTCACTGCAACCAAGGCCATACAGGCAACCTGCTCAGAGAGTTTGTTTGCAGTATGTTTGCATTTGTCTAAATGACATGACGTGTCTCTTTCCAGATCATCAGCGTAAGTTTGGAGAAGATTATGGATCATGCCAAGCGGGAATAGCCAACTTTCTGACAGAGGTAAACAAGATCTGTACATTATTCTGGACAGTGTTTCTCCACTTCATGTCCAGCCTATGCTGATAATGCACAAAACTCGCAAACATAAATGAATGTACAAAGATCGTATATGGCCATTGTCATGTTTTCAGGACTTGATGATAATGGGAGCTCCTGGGACATCATTCTGGACTGGGTCTGTCTTGGTCTACAACACCTCTACCGGGGCCCGGTCCGCCTATGTGGATGAAGACAACCCTGTCGACTTTGGCAGTTACCTAGGTACGTTAAAAATGATGTGGTTGGATGCAATCAAAGGTCTTGCTTCACACATGAGTGTGTGTGTGTGTGTGTGTGTGTGTGTGTGTGTGTGTAAACAGGAAGAAGATTGTCAGGTGCTGCACATACATGCACACATAGACACACAAAGTTACTCAGTATTTGCTGTTTTTGTACATTTTACTAATTTAGAACACACTCTTATCTGGGAATATATTAAGACATGCATTCATTTCCAAAATAGCAAGTTGGGAAAATCACACCAACTCGTAGTAAGTACTTTTTACTTACTACTACTTATTGTAGTAAGTTGTAATACACTAAGTACTATTTTCACCAACTATGGGTAAGCCCAGTCACTTTCTTACTTGTAGTTGCTGCAAATAACTCTCTCTGTCAACGTTAACCACATCAAAGTGGGTTTTGCACTACTTTGTCTTTACCTGAAGACTCATACGTCAGTCTTCTGCTGCACTTTTGTTGGATACATATTTTAGTCTGTGACTCTTTCAATTGCAGTTATTTAAGTAAATTCAAATTAGAGTGCTTTTATGAAGCAGTCAGTACTGACTGGATCATTAGAAATCCAGTCAAAATACCAAAGCTAATGATACATTTTCAAAATTTTGCTTTACCTGTTCAGGTAGGCTACGCGCCTCCGCAAACCAAAGATAGGTGGGCTGCTCAACAACAGTTTTAACATTTTTTGCTTTGCCTGTATTCCGGTAATTCTGTTTCTTGGACCAACCTGACAAACCGATCGGTTTCTAGTAACCATTTTTTTGACAGTTTTTGCATCAGGCAAAGTCTCCTTGCAGAGATTAAATTAATGTCTGTGATTGTGGCATAGTTTTTGGCTAGGAGTTTGGCTTGCCAGGCACTGTGATTCTACAATAGATTCTACAAAGGCTCACAAATGTACAAAGGTTTTGTAAACTTAATGTTGACCTAATTGACAACAAGACAGATTGATGGAAAAATCAACAAAGTGTCTCAGAAAGGTGTTGGGCCACAAGTTACCAGAACAATGCACAAATATGACCAGTGTTTCAATGCACCTTTGCATAGATTTGCTGTCATTTGCTGTTTTGATGATGGTGGTGGAGGGCACTGTATATGCCTTTGATTCTTTCCTGTTTCCATCTTGATCCAAAATCAAAGTAATCTGGACCTGCTTAGCCTTTTTAGATATGCTTTGATAAGCCACATGATAGGGTGTTAATTGCTTAATTGTGATATGCGGTACAGCTGTATGGAAGAATCTGCATTTGTTATGGTTTCACACATTTATTCAGGCTTTCCCTTTAATTGATCACCCATTTGTATGCTTACATTGCCAGCTTACTCTTGTAGTCCGATTAATTAGCTGTATTGAAGTATTAATGTTCTCCTTCTTTCCTGTACCAGGCTACTCGGTGGGTGCCGGTCACTTCCTTCACCCTGACTCCACAGAGATTGTTGGAGGGGCACCCCAGCATAAGCAGACTGGTAAAGTAAGAGTTCATTTTATTCCTGTTTTTCACCTTCAACCTCGTCTCTAGTCTATTCCTAGATAGCACTGGATTATCATTTATATGTGGCTTGATTTTTGTGACTTGTCAAAGTAAATAACAGTGTGTGTTTGAATCACCAACAAGGTTCAAGCAAAATACATGATAAATCTAGCACTCCTGATGTTGCTGGTAAAATATGTGCATCAAATATGTGCCACTAAAAAGATTTGTCTAGGTTCAGCACTGGTACTGTATCAATGTATGGGTTTGTGACAGAGGGCGTCACCCACTCCTACAGCATCTTTTCATTTGGTCATCTTATGAATGTTCATCTTTGTGATCCAAACACCTCAAACTTAGTTGTGTCCGTCCATAACACTTTTTTCCAATCTTCCTCTGTCCATTTTCTGCATTCTTTTGCGCATCTTAATCTTCTTTTTATTGGCCGGTCTGAGAAAGGGCTTTATCTGTGCAACTCTACCTAGAACGCCAGCTTCCCGGACGTCTTTTCACTTTTGACGTTGAGACTACTCTTTTGTGCACACTGTTTAATGAAGCTGCCAGTTGAGGACCTGTGAGGCAATCTCTCACATGGAATAGCCTTCATTTCTCAGAACAAGAATTGACTGATGACTTTCAGAAGAAAGTTCTTTGTTTCTGGCCACTTTGAGCCTTAAATTGAACCAATATAAGGCTTAATTGCTGATGCTCCAGATACTCAAAAAGTCTAAAGAAAGACAGTTTTATTGCTTTTTTAATCATCACAATTTTCAGCTATGCTAACATAATTGCGAAAGGCTTTTCTAATAATCAATTAGCCTTTTAAAATTATTAATTTGGAATAGCAAACACAATGTGCCATGAATTTTGAATGGTTGTGTATATTGGAATCATCGTCAGCCACCTGTAAAGGCATTTTCAGAAAGGCCTGTTGAACAGATGAAATGAGGTCCCTACAGTAGTCACACCATAGGGATTTCTGTGCTCTATCAGAACTAATATAAGTGTTAGCTTGCTAGTGTTAGCTTTAAAGTCATCATACTATACTTAATTCTAATAACAATTCAGGTAGCTATCAAATAGTGACAGAAAACCAATTAACATTGCAATGAATATTGGTAAACACATATTTTTGAAAAAAATATTAATAATGGGGAAAATAAGAATCCGGAAAGAAATACGAGAAACATTCATTTTTAGATAATGACTGAATGTATACTGAGATGACGTTTGAGGGAGAAAGTAGATGTGTGTTGTTATTCTGATACAGTCAAAGTAGTGCATCCATTTTATCACATGTACTTTTTCCAGATGTGACCCGGTCTTTTCTCTTCTCCAGGCCTACCTATTCAGAGTTGTAGATAACAAACTGAAGATCATCACTGAAGTGAAGGGCCACAAGGTAATAGTTAGTAGCGAGATATGTTTAGGGCAGTTTCCCACACACAGATTTAAATTTGGACTAATTCTTGAAATAATCACCACTTAAAATGGAGAATCTTTGAACATGCTCTATTGTCTATAGGACTATGTTTAATCTGTATTTAGGAAACCTGCCATTACTATCTTCATTTTGACGTAGAACTAGATCATTCCTTCTAACTTTGTGACATTGAATCGTTTTTTTCTATACTGTAGATGGGCTCCTATTTTGGTTCCAGTGTGTGTGCTGTGGACCTCAATGGAGATGGCCTGTCTGACCTTCTGGTCGGAGCTCCCATGTACAGCACCGTGAGAGAGGAAGGACGAGTTCATGTCTACATCAACCAAGGATCCGTAAGCACTGGCTTTTTATAGGATCCCTTATTTCCTTTCAGTACCACTTTCCACAAACATTCTTCTTTACGTGTTTTTTCAGTTTAATCGTTAGGCAACATTAATATAAACAATATAATAAGAACGTTTTGTGAAAGTATTGTTTTACACACCTACCAGCCTAGTGAAGCTGGTTAAGTATCATAATCAATGGCTTCGTGCAGTACAACAGACAATGTTGATATCCCAGATTCCTCTTCTTGCCCTTTCAAAACTAATGGGAGTAACAGGTTAGGATGGAATGAACCTTTGTATCCAATGTGACAGAAAATGGCAAGGAGCGAGGATGCAAAGAATGCAGTGGAAACAAATTTAAAGACAATATTGTTTTCACCCTGTTATGCTGTTATTGCGTTTCTAGCAGTGTGAGTTTTGCAAATTGCCTATTGCCTACAGTCATTTAGTAGGTAATTAAGGTTACATGTTTTAATGAACTAAGCCAGGCGGTTCAATAGAATATGTCCCTGAAAAATCCCCTACAGTCCATTTTTAAGGCACTTTATTAATAGATTTAATGTCAACAAATGAAGACTTATTTCTGTGGAAATGCTTTGCTTCCTGTTTTCTAACTGATGGTACTGTACTTGGCTTCTTTGTACTATGTTGGGTCTCACGCTGATTTTCAAAGTTCACCCTCTTTAACAATCAGCCAATGCCCATTGTGCAGGTTGACCAGAATTTGGTCAACACCAGAACGTGTTCTCATGCTTTATCATTTTAAAACCCATGCAAATCTTCATTCAGCACGTGTTTCCTAACACCAAGGCTGTCATTTCAACAGTAAAGGATGTGAATGCATGTGTGCATGTTTTCCTGTGTGATCTTCCAGCGTGTGAGAAAGATCTGCTGCTCAACTGCATATGCTGTACATGTAGACTAATATATCAATGAATTGTTAGTAGGAAATTTAGATATTAAAACAAAGGTTGCTATAAATTAATCAGCAAAAAAATAATCTGGGATTATGCTGATGTCCCCCTTCACAGACACTCTAAATGACAAATGCACTCTAATTTGAAGAGGTTTTTATATATTCAAGCACTGCCAAAAATGTATTTGACAACAATATTGAAATCCTTCTACCTACTGAGCTTTTGGATAATTCTGTACGAAACCGTACATTATGCACAAGAAGTGCAGATATTGTTTTTCATTCTTTTTATTAGTTGTAGAGACTGATAATCAGGTATATCTCACACTGGCAGATGATATGCAGCAGCCCAGCTTAATCAAAGAAGGGCCTGAAGGCTGCTTCTATGACTGATGTATTGCTATTAAGGATCTCTAAACCTGATGATATCTGCTACAGCTTTCAACTATGGGCCCGACAACTATGTTTGACATGACTAACTTTAAGTTGTTACCAAACCTAATTACTAGATTACTACAATCACACAACCATTAAGCTTGCTGAGCTTACTTTCTTTGTTAAAAAACTTTTTTTTTAACTTCAGAAGCAATTAGCCTGGGACGGGGAATAACACGTTGAATAAATGTGCTTTTCTAGGCTAATATGAAGGAAGCAGAATTCCAACTGGTGGGAAGTGACTCGTATGCTGCAAGATTTGGGGAGTCTATAACTGATCTGGGAGATATCGATGATGATGGCTTTCATGGTGGGTGTTATATTTATTGTAGAATGTTTTCGTTTCTGTGATAAAGATGTGTTGTTGTAGAGCAAGACCATATAATAATGAACTCAGCTTTTTGGTTGGTAAAATGGAGTCAAGGGATTTATCAGTAGGGGTGAAATTCTGAACTGTGTACGAAGGGGTGATATGCAGAACTGTGTACTAACACATAACAAAGTGGCCATACGCAACCCAGACGCAATACCACCAACCAACCAACCAACCAACCAACCAACATCCCTTCCAGCTGAACACAGGGCCCCCCAGTGCACTTCTAACTGCCACTTACACCAACCTAACTGCCAGTTCCTCTCAACACCAGCACAATTCCCACATGCATGCACACACACTCACACAGACACACAGCCCCAGCTCCTTGCGTAGACTCGAGGGAGGCCGTGCGTCTCTAAGGAGTGGGCGAATTGCTGCCTGCGTGGTGGATTGTAAGAAGGTTGTTATTTTGCTCATTACGTCCCTGTATAACTGTAAGTCCAAAGTATCCCCCTAATCTCTGTTTTCTTCCCTACTGATATGCATGACCCTGTTGGCTCTGGTCCAAATACGTACACTATGTGGGTAACAGCGTGACAGTTGGGATGTGGACTAAGTGAGTTAACACCCGCCTGACTCAATATGTTCCAGATGTGGCTGTGGGAGCTCCACAGGAGGAACAGCTGCATGGGGCTATATATATCTACAATGGGAGGAAGACGGGGATCGCTCAGACCTTCTCTCAAGTACGTACACAGTTTGGCTACGTACCGTTAAGCTGCTGTTTGTCTTCTGGTTTCAGGGACAGGAGGTGACTGGGAGGGAGGGCGGCAGGGTTGGAGGGAAGGAAGGAGCCAAGGGGAAATGGGGGGAGCTACACCAGGGGGTGGGGTCAGGCTCTCCTCCCTGATCACTGCTCTTCCCCATCCTTCTCCATCCTTCAAATGAGCCTTGTTTCTCCATTTGAAAGTTGGAACAGAGTTTCTATCAGCGTTTTCATTAAACTTTTGTTTCCCCCTTATTTATGTATATTAAACCATTTTTAAATGTACATAGAGTAATGCCAATGTAGAATTCAAAAATACAAAACAGAAGACGTCTTTGGAGAAATTGCACTTTAAAAAATTTAACAAAATGCTTTATTCTACCGCTTGCCGGAATAGAATGCTGTATTTGTTACGGGGGAAGGATGCTTATGAAATGTGTACTGTCCAGGGGGCTTTAAGCTGTATGAATAATCAACTGTTCTTCTTTGATCAGAGGATCACCGGGTCTCTTCTTGGTAATGACTTGAAGATGTTCGGCCAGTCTGTGTCCGGAGGCATCGATGTTGATGGAAACGGTTACCAAGGTAACACTCCTTTGCCTGACTGCCAGCGTTGTGTGAAGGACAATGTTTGGGTCTGTCTCTAGTCCTGTGCTGCTGACGAAAACACAACCCACTCTATCGTCCCGCTGCCCTGATGTCACTCACACTGTGTCTTAAATTAGTAAGGTTGTCGAAACATGGCGCTAGTGGAAACAGAACTGCGGTCAGGAGAAAGATGTATTTGTGTGTCTGTGCGGAGAATTGACGGTTTGTCTGTGTGAAATGAAGGGCTTTTGTGTGTGGGCTGTTACATAGGGAAAAATAAAAGAGGGAGCTGGAATATACTGGGGTTTTAAATGAGGTGGTTTTCTATCATCGGATCTCGGTTTAAATCTTGTTGTTATGATGGGTTATAATATATTGTTATTGTATCACATGACGACTGTTGTTTCCATATCTCATAACAATTGAAATAAAACTAGAATAAACAGTGATGGAGTGTAGGGATGTCAGCTCTGGATAGTATCAGCTCTCCTCTTCCTTTGTAGTTACAGGCCTTGGCCTATTGATGCTTTATTTTCTGCTGGTATTGTGCATTTCTTCGTATCTACCTAGATGGGTTATTTCATTTCCATTTTGCATTTGACTAGTTGGCTATTTGTTTCTGGAGGAACTGTAGAACTGACAGACAATGGTTGTCAATAGTTGGTTTCACGCTGGCATGTGTCAAGGCAAGACAACTGTGACGTTGGTCAAATGTGTGTGCTGATGCTTTCAGGATTTGTTAACACCGGCGAGATTCTCTACACCTGTCAGCAAATGTGTGCACAACCAGAATGTGGAGATCAGGGAAACAGATGCAGGCAAGAACCATGGTGACACTCAAATAGTAACCTATGTGCTCCCTGCCTCTCATTTTCTTATCTGTAGCCACGCACTGTAAACTAAACAAGATATCTTGTGAACTCACAGAGAGAAATGTAGAAAGGCAGTCATCTCTTAACGAGTCATCTCTTTGAACTCGGTACTCGACTTGCAAGGCATGTCGGAACAGATTACCAATCCGGTTTAGAGCCATTCTGGAGGATTTTGCAGCTAGATAGGCTTATGGCAGGAAATTGCATATTCAGGATAATCTCATTTAACTATGGCAATCTCTATAAACCACAGATGTAGCAGTGGGGTCCTTCCTTTCGGACACGGCTGTGGTTCTGAGGTAAGACCTGCTGCCACAAGATCATCTACTAGAGGAATGCCCTAACTAACTAGATAAGAGTGTGTGCTAAAGTAATAAAAAGTAAATATAACTAATATTTGAAACTAGAATAACTGTATTTATGTTTGATGGGAAGTGATTTGTTTTACTTATTTGAATAGCGGCATGTATAGTTAAAGAATGTATTAAAATGTTCTACTTCACTTTGGTTTGTTGATGTGTTAAAACCATGTTTGATCTCCTAGTCTATAATCTGTAGCTGCAATATTGTAAATGTCCTATTTTGACACGACGTTGATGTGTTGTTTTCATGTTGTTTTTGTTGTTGACATGTTGTCATGTCCCTGTGCCAGGACCCAGCGTGTGGTCATGGTGGAGGCCTCCTAATGTGAACCGCTTTGTTCTGACAGTTCCTTGTTGTTGATGCTGTGTTGGATGTTTCCCAGGACTCGTCCAGTGGTAGTAGTGGAGGCAACCATGCATCTGCCTCTCAGGTTGAACCGCTCTGTGGCGGAGTGTTCTGATCATGGTCACCCTGCTGTCTGCATCAATGCTACAGTCTGCTTTAAAGTCCGCGATCGACGGTTCAAAGGTCTAACAGGTGAGCAGCCGTTCTCTGCACCCTCCTGGTCCCCTCATAACGCTTCCCCGAGACCTCTGTTTGAACTGTGTTAATATTTACATTAGTGACAGACAAGCGGAGGCAGTGACAAACTAAAGCCTGTTTTGGCTCTGGTGTATGTGCATATATTGTAGTGCAAGCCTGATACACTGTTGGTTGGTAACTGGAAAATCAGAAAAGGGAAATTGTGAAAGGCTCTGCCCAGGACAAGTTCACAGAAACACATTTGTATCCGAGACAGCTCGTTTCTGTTTACTTATCACTGTCAGTCTCCATCTTATCACATGTCCCTGGTGCCTCAGGGCAGTTGCTCCACTTGTTAACCGCGCCTGAAAAATTGTTATCTCTACAGAGCATTCCTCTGGTGATAGAGTCCGTTACAGCCGGTACGACTCTGGCATGGCTCCGTCCTGATAGATACAGTGGGGCGGGGCTGAGGGTGAAACATGGGGTGGGGGGAGCATGGGGATGAGACAAGCTGGGAGTGGGGCTGGGAGAGAGGCTGAGGCTCTGGGTAAAGCTGGCATTGAGGGGGAGGCTGTGGCTAAGAATGGATGAGCCTAAAGCTGGGACTGAGGGTGAGGCTCTGGGTGAGCCTGAGGCTGGGACTGAGGGTGAGGCTCTGGGTGAGCCTGAGGCTGGGACTGAGGGTGAGGCTCTGGGTGAGCCTGAGGCTGGGACTGAGGGTGAGGCTCTGGGTGAGCCTGAGGCTGGGACTGAGGGTGAGGCTCTGGGTGAGCCTGAGGCTGGGACTGAGGGTGAGG
>JACXGJ010013927.1:0-15639 GCA_016801105.1 Esox niger | reverse complement strand
GGGTGCTGTGTCTATGTCAGGGGGTGCTGTGTCTATATCAGAGGGTGCTGAGACAACAATGGGGGGGCTGCAGCACCCCCAACATGAACTGAAAGACTGTGAACTTGTGAATAGGCGTGTTAAACATTATTCTCTTCTCCACGACTCCTGGCCACAGTGCTGGAGCTTTATTGCGAGGTCTAGAATTAGGCCTCTGTGCCAGTTAAGGGCTGTCGTTCTTTCTGTTTGTCACTTTGTAATTACATCCTGAAAGAATTCTCGTTACAATTCTCTTAAAATTCAGATGAATTCACAACCTTATTATACTAGTAAATCATGTTCAGTTAGCGTAAACAGTTTAGACTGTTAACAGTTTTGAACAAGCAGTGTTCTCAGAATCCCAGATAACAGATGAAACGACCCGGGACTGGTATTTCCTGGTGGACCCCAGACACCTGGTTACCTCGGAGCTAGACCCCTGGTTACCACCAGATGAGTCTTACGTTAATGTTTTCACCTTAACACAGTTGCTCACCGCCAAGATCATTGTTATATGTCATGATAACCTAAAACCAGATCATGGTCATTTCTCATAGTAATCTGGTAATCATACTCATTTAGCTTTCTCATAAAATCATATTATGGTGATTTGTCATGGTAACCTAAAGCCAAATGACAGTAATATGTCATGATACCATATAGCCAGATGATGGTGATTTGTTGTGGTTACATCAAGCCAGATCATGGTGATTTGTCATGGTAATGTATTGCCAGATTATGGTGAGTTCTCGTGGTAACGTCAAGACAGATCTGTGTGATTTGTCATGGTTACGTATAACCAGATTATGGTTATTTGTCATGGTAACATCTTGCCATATTATGGTGATTTGTCATGGTAACGTCAAGCCAGATCATGGGGATTTGTCATGGTAACGTCAAGCCAGATCATGGTTATTTGTCATGGTAACATATAGGCAGATTAGGGTGTTTTGTTGTTGTAACGTAAAGCCAGATCATGGTGATTTGTCATGGTTACGTATAGCCAGATTATGGTTATTTGTCATGGTAACATATTGCCATATTATGGTGATTTGTCATGGTAACGTATAGACAGAATAGGGTGTTTTGTTGTTGTAACGTAAAGCCAGTTTATGGCGATTTATCATGGTAACATGACATTTTTTTCATTGTTCTTGTCCAGTCTGTCTCAGGACAGGGAGGACCATGGTTGATGTTTTTTCACTGTCCTAAGGTCCACTGCATGCATCATAGGACAGGGAGGACCTAGTGGCCAAACTGTTTTAGGATAACACGTTCACATGACAGGGGAGTGAGGCATCTGAAATCGTCAGGTATTGACTTGATCTGCAACACAACCAGGAGGACTTTGGACATGGACCGCAATGAGTCAAGCCTGGTACTCCGCAGGTGTGGGTCAAGACCTCATGTCCCCAGCCATGTTTAAAATGTCTGGGGACAGAGAACATTTTGAAAATGCAATCCTTAGATCTACAAGGATTTATACTGGAGGAAGTGAACCGACCCTACTCCCCAAGCACAATAATATAGCAGCGTAAGACATTGGGGCTGAAACAGGGGGGTCCAGTGACACTGTGGCCCTATCCGGAGGAGGCCCCGGACAGGACCCAACAGGCAGAAAATCAATCCACCCACATTGCCAAGCATCAATCAAAGGGACACCCACCATCCACAACCACAACAAGCTAGTTACTCCATGGCATGGAGGGAGGGCATCACAGTGGCAATCAGAGCCCATCTGGCAAGACAGCAAGGGTGGACAGTATCGGGCCTTTCTGGTTTCCCTGGGCCAGACTACACTTAATCACAGGCTGAAGAGATGAGTCTTTAGTAGACGCTTGAAGGTTTGCAAGGAGTT
Source organism: Esox niger (assembly GCA_016801105.1). Classification (NCBI taxonomy): domain Eukaryota; kingdom Metazoa; phylum Chordata; class Actinopteri; order Esociformes; family Esocidae; genus Esox; species Esox niger. The sequence continues at coordinate 13,763 of JACXGJ010013927.1, read as the reverse complement.
TGTATTTCTAACCTTAGTTGGCAAATCAATCCACAGTAGTGGAGCTTTATGAGAGAAGGCCTTGCCTTTTAGGTACAATAAAAGGCCTGCATCTTGTGATCCAAGGTTACGTGCAGATATGTATGGCCGGATCATTTCAGCGAGATAAGTATTGATTTTTAGGTTAACAATAAAACATTAAAATCAGCCCTAACCCTAACAGGCAGCCAGTGTAAAGAGGCTAGTACTGGAGTAATGTGTTCAAATTGTTTTGTTCTGGTTAGGATTCTAGCACCCTGTGCAGCACCAATCTATCTTTATTTATTAATTTTCTGCATCACTTTTTGATAGAAAATTTCTGATGTTTCGCAGATGAAAATTAGCAACTCTTGAGATATATTTTATATGTTCATCAAGGAGAGGTCAGAGTTGAGGGTAACGCCAAGATTTCTTACAGTTTTTTGGGATACGACCATGCAGCCATCGAGGTTCACAGTGAGATCTGCCAACAAAGCTCTTTGTTTCTTCGGTCCTAAAACAAGCATTTGTTTTTTCTGAGTTTAAAAGCAAGATGTTCTCTGTCAACCACATCCTAATATCTGGAACACATGCTTCCAAAGTAGCCAATTTTAGGGTTTCTCCATGTTATATCGAAATATATAACTATGTGTCATCAACATAAGAGTGAACATTGTGATTCCGGATTACATCACCCAGAGGCAGCATATATAGTGAGATCAATAATGGGCCCAGAAGTGAGCCTTGAGGAACACCAAAACATACCTTTAAGTTGTCAGAGGATATACCATCCACACATACGAACTGATATCTTTCGGATAAGTAAGATTTAAACCAGGCTAGAACATTCCCATTTAGCCCAATATGGGTTTCCAGTCTCTCTAAGAGAAGGGAGTGATCAATAGTGTCAAAAGCAGCACTAAAATAAAGAAGCAACAGGACGGATGTGGAACCTTTGCCTGAGGCCATTAGAAGATCATTTGTTACCTTCACAAGTGCAGTCTCAGTGCTATGATGGGTCTGAAACCGGACTGCATCACATAGCTCTGATCCAGCTCAACCAGGCCTACAACAGTGATGGAATCTCATTTGTCACTTCTGATCCGGCTCAACCAGGCCTACTACGGTTATGGCATATCATTTGTTAGCTCTGATCCAGCTCAACCAGGCCTACTACGGTGATGGCATATCATTTGTTAGCTCTGATCCAGCTCAACCAGGCCTACTACGGTGATGGCATCTCATTTGTTAGTTCTGATCCAGCTCAACCAGGCCTACTACGGTTATGGCATATCATTTGTTAGCTCTGATCCAGCTCAACCAGGCCTACTACGGTGATGGCATCTCATTTGTCAGTTCTGATCCAGCTCAACCAGGCCTACAACAGTGATGGCATCTCATTCGTCACTTCTAATCCAGCTCAACCAGGTCTACAACAATCACAACATCATGTGCTTTTGTTCCATTCTGTGATGTCGTCAAAGTGGCTTCCAGAAGGTTCTGACAGTAGAAATGATCAGACCTTTGAGGACAGTGTGTTATTCTCTGGACATGTCATGTGTTTAATGAAACTAATGTGTTATCTCTCACAATACGTTTTGTTTCTACTGTATAAATAAGTGATGAATTGGGTGGTGTCAGAATTGGTCGTATAGTGCTGTGAGTCTTGCTAATATGCTACTACTGTATTGACTCTATTACATCATGAAGCTCTCCAGATCATTTTAGTCAACAGTGTAGAGTAGCTGATAGGTGGTTCTAACTTTACCGTCTGATTGGAAACATTATGGAGATCAGGATGTCTTTATGTTGTGTCCAAAGCCAAGAAGTATCTTTCTTTAACCCACTGGTCCTAGCATCTCTTCCTAGCCAACATATTGCTGTGACTGCATGGGATGTGGTATTTAATGAACTACTGAAAGGCAGCCAGGATTTGAGGTCATATACCAAACCGGACTGCTTGAAGTGCAGGGAGTCTTTGTTCTTTCAGGAGCCTCGTTTGGAAAGGGACCTCATTTTCAATGATTCCCCCACGTAACATCTGTGTCCCCTCCCGCCTGTTTTCTCCCTCTCTCTCCCTCTCCCTCCATCCCTCTGCCTGTTTTCTCCCTCTCCCTCTCTCCCTCCCTCTCTCTCCCTCTCCCTCTCTCCCTCCCTCTCTCTCCCTCCCTCTCTCTCCCTCTCCCTCTCTCTTCCTCTCCCTCCATCCCTCTGCCAGTTTTCTCCCTCTCCCTCCATCCCTCCCTCTTTCCCTCAGACGGCTCCTGCTGACAAGGCAGAGGACCGCAGCAAACCGCAGGACTCTCTTACACCCAGGATGTAACCTAAATTACAGCCTATTCCCTATATAGTGCACTCTATTTGCCCAGGATGCCTTAGGGGTCACTGTAGGGAACACCGTGCCATTTGAGGCACATCCTTAGTGTTGTCAGGCCATTTTCATTTTGATTATAATACATGGACCAGGAATACAGATAAAAGGTCCCGTCATCCAGGAACAAAGAGCTCCCTATTCCCTATGTTTCCTCTGCTCTAAAGCAGGGCACTACGCAGGGAATATAGAAGGCAGTTCAGGACACGGATGGATAACCCCAGGTCAGCCTTTGAAGTATTTCCCAACTGCTTCTCCCTTGCTTTGTTTTTGACTTTGGTTTTAGTCAGACATAACATTTAAAATGTTGCCTGGCGACTGTATTTTAGCATGGACGGGGCTGCTTGAAGGTGAAACAGCGACATACGTTTTTTATGTGTAAAAAAATGTGCACATTTGTAAAAAAGAGTTGCAAACTTGGAATGACTTCTGTAGTTGAAAAAACTCTTGCCCACTTGTAAATAAGGTTAGGGAACTTGTAATTACTTGTGTTGTAATTACTGATATTTGGAATCATGCAACTCATTAAAAACACTTGCCAACGTAAAATATGGATGATCAGAGTGATGTATTCCAGAGGAGGAAGAACAGGTCTCAGCATGTTTCTCCTACCCGCTTCTCCTACCCGCTTCTCCTACCCGCTTCTCTTACCGGCTTCGCCTACCCGCTTCTGCTACCCGCTTCTCTTACCGGCTTCGCCTACCCGCTTCTCCTACCCGCTTCGCCTACCCGCTTCTCCTACCCGCTTCTCCTACCCGCTTCTATCCGCTTCTCCTACCCGCTTCTCCTATCCGCTTCTCCTACCCGCTTCTATCCGCTTCTCCTTCCCGCTTCTCCTACCCGCTTCTCCTATCCCCTTCTCCTACCAGCTTCTCCTACCCGCTTCTCCTACCCGCTTTGCCTACCCGCTTCTCCTACCCGCTTCTCCTATCCCCTTCTCCTACCAGCTTCGCCTACCCGCTTCTCCTACCCGCTTTGCCTACCCGTTTGTCCTACCAGCTCCGCCTACCCGCTTCTCATACCCGCTTCTATCCGCTTCTCCTACCCGCTTCTCCTACCCGCTTCTCTTACCAGCTTCTCCTACCCACTTCTCCTACCCCCTTGTCCTGCCTGCTGCTCATACCTCCATTGCTGATACTATACCAAAGCTTTATCCAGTTCATTCAACATGACAATGCATTAGAAATGTATGAAAAACAGTTTGGAAAGAAACCAATATTAATGTTATTGGAATAATAACCTGCTAAATTACTTCAATGGAAACAGTAATTAGCTAGGAATTGACATGGCTAGTACCTTTTATGCATTTGATTTTTCATTCTAAAACTGTACCTGTTCTTCAGAGCAAAAATTCCTATCAATTAAAAAAGGCATCATAGGTTCTGTGTTTATATTCTAAATGATATGTTTCAGGTCCACACGGAGAACACCATTGGTCAATGCACTACCCGTTCTGTGGGGGATCCTTTCAATCACCAATAGACATCCAGACCCGGCTGTTGAGCTTTGACCCCTCACTACGGCCAATTGAGCTGCAGAACTACAACCTGTCAGCCAATGAGCAGCTGACCCTTGGCAACAACGGTCACTCTGGTGAGTAAAGATGCATCGATGGTCCCTGCAGCAAGTTCTAATTACATTTATTTAAACTTGATTTATTTTAATAATTGACATGTAAATGTACTGAGTACATGAGTAACATTTATTTTTATAAATTACATGTATACAGTACATATGGGATAATAAAACCAGCACACCTGGCACAGTGTGACCTATAAGTTATATTAAACCTGTCAACCTTTGGTGTCGTTATGACACCAGTGATTTGATGTTTGATTGTCCCTCATCTGATCGCAGCAGCCGGAAATTGAAGATATTTAACCCGAGGTAACTAGTGTATCTGGTCCGGGGTAGTCAAAGATGGTTTAGGGTGATCTAGGATTGTCTCTAGAGGCTGGTCTAAGGAGGTCTAAGATGGCCGAAAGAGGGCTGTAGTAATCAAGGGTGGTCTAGGGTGATTAGGGAGGGTCTAGGCTGGTCAGAGATGGTATTGGGTGGTCTTCAAGGTCTAGGGTGATTAGGGAGGGTCTAGGCTGGTCAGAGATGGTATTGGGTGGTATTCAAGGTCTAGGGTGATTAGGGAGGGTCTAGGCTGGTCAGAGATGGTATTGGGTGGTCTTCAAGGTCTAGGGTGATTAGGGAGGGTCTAGGCTGGTCAGAGATGGTATTGGGTGGTCTTCAAGGTCTAGGGTGATTAGGGAGGGTCTAGGCTGGTCTGAGATGGTATTGGGTGGTCTTCAAGGTCTAGGGTGATTTAAAATAGAGTCGTATAAGATGATCTTGGGTAGTCAAAGGTGGTGTAGACTGATCTAAGATGGTTTTGGGTGTTCAGCAGGGGTCTGAGGTGTTCAAAGTTGGACTGTGATGTTCTAAGTTGGTCTAAGATGGTATTGGAAGTTTTAGGACATTCAATGATGGTCTATACTAATCTAGGGTGGTCTAGGCTGGTCTGTTGGTGGCCTAGGGGCTATCAGGAGGTCTAGGGTTTCTAAGAAAGTCTAGGATGGTCTTGTCTGGACTACAGCAGTGTATGATGGTGAGTGGTATAGGGTGTTCTATATCTGTTATAAGGCGTTCAATGGTGGTCTAGGGTATTCTCATGAGGTCTTGGAAGGTTTTAAATGGTCTACGGTGGTCTAGGGTGGTCTAGGGTGTTATGTAGTGGGCTAAGTTAGTCTTAAGTGGTCTAAGAGTGTTCAGGATGATCTAGGATGGTCAAAACTAACTCACTGCCTGGACTGACCACTGTGAACCTCTGCAGCATGGGTTGGAGTCAGGCTCTGCCTGTTCTCTAACGCTCTTTGTCTGATACATTCTCATGTGTGAGCTGGGACAGTATTAAAACAAATCGACAGCACTTCACAAACGGTACTTGTTCATTCTTCTCCCAGTGAAATCTTTTAATTTGTGGTTCAGTTAAGGGAAAATGAAAGTCTCGCCTGACTGTTTCGCCCACAGCAATCTAGCATAATCACTCTATTATTATGATGTCGTTCCCTCTGGTTCGTTTACCTCTTGGTAACCAGCACACATTTAGTCTGCTCGGAGTATGTGAGCATAGATGAACATTCTCTGAGGAATCTTTTACACAGCTGTCTTATTCTGGCCTAGAAAACAGAACACATTAAGCAGTTGTCTTATTCTGGCCTAGAAAACAGAACACATTAAGCAGTTGTCTTATTCTGGCCTAGACAACAGAACACATTAAGCAGTTGTCTTATTCTGGCCTAGAAAACAGAACACATTAAGCAGTTGTCTTATTCTGGCCTAGAAAACAGAACACATTAAGCAGTTGTCTTATTCTGGCCTAGACAACAGAGTACATTAAACAGCTGTCTTATTCTGGGCTAGAAAACAGAACACATTAAACAGCTGTCTTATTCTGGCTTAGAAAACAGAACACATTAAACAGCTGTCTTATTCTGGACTACAAAACAGAACACATTAAACAGCTGCCTTATTCTGGGCTAGAAAACAGAACACATTCAACAACTGTCCTATTCTGGGCTACAAAACAGAACGCATTAAACAGCTGCCTTATTCTGGGCTACAAAACAGAACACATTCAACAGCTGTCCTATTCTGGACTACAAAACAGAACACATTAAACAGCTGCCTTATTCTGGGCTACAAAACAGAACACATTCAGGAGCTGTCCTATTCTGAACCACAAAACAGAATGCATTAAACAGCTGCCTTATTCTGGGCTACAAAACAGAACACATTCTACAGCTGTCCTATTCTGGACTACAAAAAAGAATGCATTAAACAGCTGCCTTATTCTGGGCTACAAAACAGAACACATTCAACAGCTGTCCTATTCTGGACTAGAAAACAGAACACATCAAACAGCTGTAGATGGATGAGGCAGGAAGGGTGATTGATGTTACGATCTGATTGATCCGATTGCTTTAGCAGTAATAACAAGAAGCTGTGATGTGGTGAGTTCTAGTCAACTGGTTTAGGTTTTGTGAGTCAGGTTGATGACATCCTGTTTTAAGGTATTTCGTATGGCTGAAACCTGTTAGCTTGCTAACAAACAACTGTCATGTCTGAGAGACCACAAGGGGTTATTCAGAACATTTAGCTTTGTTTTCAATAATCACATGGAGATAAAAGGGGCACTGTCTAGAATTTTAAACAGAGAAACTTGCCTCCTCTCCTTCCCTCACCCAAGGAGAATAATATGAACTTCTCCAGATGGACAATGAGGACAATGAGGTGGGGATAGTGCTGCGAGTGTCTATAAGTAGGGGATTAAAGAAATACAAACTGAAAGAGAGACGGCTCCCCATGTTTTATAAGGGAATATCTCGGGCAGTTGGAATAATCTTCTGAAAACAATATTCAAAACATTATGTCAAAACATGCCCTGTAGATGTCCTCTGGTCATTAATGTTCTAAAAAAAATTACCTCTTTATATGTTAAAAACTATCTAAGCCAACTCTACCTGTTTTTCCCTGTAGATGTCTTCTGGTCATTAATGTTATTAAAACATCACATTTACATAAAGTTTTCATGTTATCAACTATCCAAGCCCAATCTACCTGTTGGCCCTATTCTCTATATAGTACTCTACTTTAGACCAGAGCCCTATTCCCTATATAGTACTCTACTTTAGGCCAGAGCCCTATTCACTATATAGTACTTTACTTTAGGCCAGAGCCCAATTCACTATATAGTACTCTACTTTAGGCCAGGGCCCTATTCCCTATATAGTACACTACCATAGGCCAGAGCCCAATTCACTATATAGTACTCTACTTTAGGCCAGAGCCCTATTCATTATATAGTACTTTACTTTAGGCCAGAGCCCTATTCACTATATAGTACTCTACTTTAGGCCACAGCCCTATTCACTATATAGTACTCTACTTTAGGCCAGAGCCATATTCACTATATAGTACTCAACTTTAGGCCAGAGACATATTCACTATATAGTACTCTACTTTAGGCCAGAGCCCTATTCACTATATATCACTCTACTTTAGACCAGAGCCCTATTCACTATATAGTACTCTACTTTAGGCCAGAGTTCTATGGCAAAAGGATAACACTAGGATTCATCTATATTCCTTTTTCATCATCAACTGACTGGACTGTCGTCCCCCATCCTTAACTGATGAGGTTGGTACCAGGACCAGAGAGGTGCTTATGCCAGCATGTCCAAGAAGTGCTTTCTTAGCTGTGGCTTCATGGTCATGTCTGTGTGGACTCCCAGTGTGTTGAAGACATGCTGACTCCAGTCTCTCTCTCTCTAAGCCCCCCTCCAGCCCTCCAGCCCTCCAGCCCATAATAACAGAGGTTGTAGTAGTGGCAGGTGTCTGACTCATCCCGCCTTACATGTCCCTGAAACAGCCAGTTGGACGTAACAGACATTTTGACAATAGACATGATGTTTAACATGATGATGTTGTATAACAGGTCTTATGGTCTTTAACATGATTATGTTTTATTCCAGGTCTTATGGTCTTTAACATGATGATGTTTTATACCAGGTCTTATAGTCATTAACATGATGTTTTATTCCAGATCTTATGGTCTTTAACATGATTATTTTTTATTCCAGGTCTTATGGTCTTTAACATGATGATGTTTTATACCAGGTCTTATAGTCATTAACATGATTATGTTTTATTCCAGGTCTTATTGTCTTTAACATGATGATGTTTTATACCAGGTCTTATAGTCTTTAACATGATTATGTTTTATTCCAGGTCTTATAGTCATTAACATGATGATGTTTTATTCCAGGTCTTATTGTCTTTAACATGATGAAGATTTATACCAGGTCTTATAGTCTTTAACATGATGATGATTTATACCAGGTCTTATAGTCATTAACATCATGTTTTATTCCAGGTCTTTTAGTCATTAACATGATTATGTTTTATTCCAGGTCTTATAGTAATTGACATGATGATGTTTTATTCCAGGTCTTATAGTCATTAACATGATGATGATTTATACCAGGTCGTATTGTCTTTAACATGATGATGATTTATACCAGGTCTTATTGTCTTTAACATGATGATGTTTTATTCCAGGTTGTCTAGTCTTTAACATGTTTATGTTTTATAGCAGTTATTCTTTAAATGATTGTTATATTTCAGGTTGTCTAGTCTTAAACATTATTATGTTTCATTTCAGGTCTTCTAGTCTCTAACACGATGACATTTAAGTTCAGGTCTTATTGTCTTTAACATGATGTGGTTTCATTTCTCCAACTCCTGGGATGTCTGAAACAATTTTTCTCTACAGTTGTTCTGTCTTTGCCCAGAAAGATGTATATCTCCAGCCTACCACAGCGTTACACTGCTGCTCAGCTCCACCTCCACTGGGGGTCCTCCCACCTCCCCTCTGGATCAGAACACACAATAAACGGCCGTCAGTTTGCTGCCGAGGTAAAGTCACTCTAAGACAACATCAACATGCAGATAACAGTCAGCCACTTGTTCAAGGTCGGGGCAGACGACCTACTGCAAAGTACAGCTGGTATACTGAGGATCGACTCAGCTACATTCAGTGTGTGTGGCCATGTGGTGTTACGCTTTATACACACTCAAATACATTCAGAATGTGTGGTCATGTGGTGTGATGCTTCAAACCCACTCAGCTTCATTCAGAATGTGTGGTCATGTGGTGTGACGCTTTATACACACTCAAATACATACAGTATGTGTGGTCATGTGGTGTGACACTTTATACACACTCAAATACATACAGTATGTGTAGTGATGCATTGTGATGCTTCAAACCCACTCAGCTACATTCAGAATGTGTGGTCATGTGGTGTAACGCTTCAAACCCACTCAGCTACATTCAGAATGTGTGGTCATGTGGTGTGACGCTTCAAACCCACTCAAATACATACAGTATGTTTGGTCATGTGGTGTAACGCTTCAAACCCACTCAGCTACATTCAGAACATGTGGTCATGTGGTGGGATGCTTTATTCCCACTCAAATACATACAGTATGTGTGGTCATGTGGTGTGACACTTCAAACCCACTCAAATACATACAGTACGTCTGGTGATGTGGGCGTTGGGGGGGCAGAATACTTGACGCATCCTGTAGCACGTTAGCATTAGAGATTCCATCAAGGTGTGAGATGCTGTAGCCATCCAGTTATCAGTAAAAAGGCAGCTTCAGCTATCTGAACACAGCCCCACAGTCAGCTGGAAGACATCCATACACAATTGAGCATCCCTCCAAGACATGTTGCTCGGCTCCCAAACCCCAGATGGGCTCAAGCTAATGATGTGACAGCCAGTGTGTGATATTAGTCTGTAGCCAGCAACACCCTCAGACACACACACACACACACACACACACACACAAACACACACACAGGTCTTCAGTCTGAAGCTGTATGCTGCCCTGTCTGCATATCACTGTCCTACGTCTCTCTAAGTCACATGGCAGTCAGACATGTATTTTGAGGAACACACCCTACCCACGTCCACCCATTACAGAAACAGCTCATTGTGCATCTTCTGTTTTGTATTGTAATTAAACCCTCAATTAGAAGCTGGTCTCTGTGGCTTGCAAATCATCATCACTACCTATCTCTAGATTGTATATTCCACTGAAGAGATGTTTGTTCTGTTCTGATTTTAAGTAATCTATCTAAATATCTACCATTGTGTTGGGTAAAATACACTGAAGTAGAATGGATATAAATGGTGTCCCCATTAAATTCAAATTCAAACCAAAGATTCTTCCATTCAATTCATTATGTGATTAATCTGATTGGTGAAATCCGTTTTTTTTATGTCAGGGTTGAAGGGAGGCAGGACAAGAGGAGCAGAGGTGTAGCAGGGAAACATCCTTTTAATGTTCTTCATTATAAATAACCGAACAGAAACCAAGTGCAAACACCAAAGACCACCAATGATCCACACCCAGTGTGAAAACTACTGAATTCAACACGGGGCAGCTGCCTCTAATGGGGAACACTCAAACCAGCAGCACAGAGGCCCTGACTGTGGCCCCCAGGCACATAGAGATGCCTAGAGGTACCTCTGTGGTCAGGCCCTGACTGTGGCCCCGAGGCACATAGAGATGCCTAGAGGTACCTCTGTGGTCAGGCCCTGACTGTGGCCCCAGGCACATAGAGATGCCTAGAGGTACCTCTGTGGTCAGGCCCTGACCGTGACCCCAGGCACAAAGAGATGCCTAGAGGTACCTCTGTGGTCAGGCCCTGTGGCCCCCAGGCACAGAGAGATGCCTAGAGGTACCTCTGTGGTCAGGCCCTGACTGTGGCCCCAGGCACAAAGAGATGCCTAGAGGTACCTCTGTGGTCAGGCCCTGTGGCCCCCAGGCACATAGAGATGCCTAGAGGTACCTCTGGGCCCTGGGTTCCTCTTGGTGCAGGCAGTTCCTGGATGATGAAGGCATCGATGCCATTGACTGGCCCTCATGTTCCCCAGACCTGAATCCAAAGGAGAACCTCTGGGACGTTATGTATCGGTGCATCTGATGCGGCCAAGTAGCACTACAGACTGTCCTGGAGCTCACTGATGCCCTGATCCAGGTCAGGGAGGAGATCCCCCAGGACACCATCCACTGTCTCATCAGGAGCTCACTGATGCCCTGATCCAGGTCTGAGAGGAGATCCCCCAGGACACCATCCACTATCTCATCAGGAGCTCACTGATGCCCTGATCCAGGTCTGAGAGGAGATCCCCCAGGACACCATCCACTGTCTCATCAGGAGCTCACTGATGCCCTGATCCAGGTCTGAGAGGAGATCCCCCAGGACACCATCCACCATCTCATCAGGAGTCCAGACGTGGTCAGGAGTGCATACAGGCATGTGGGGTCCAGACACACTACTGAGTCACATTATGATGGATGGTGATTTTGGTTTCCATTGACAGTTGTGACGTCATTTTGTTCTCAACAAATACTATTTAGAGTAAAGACTTTGATCTTTAATATACACACTGATCAGCCATAACATTATGACCACTGACACGTGAAGTGAATAACACTGATACACCCATCAGCCATAACATTATGACCACTGACAGGTGAAGGGAATAACACTGATACACCCATCAGCCATAACATTATGACCACTGACAGGTGAAGGGAATAACACTGATACACCCATCAGCCATAACATAATGACCACTGACAGGTGAAGTGAATAACACTGATACACCCATCAGCCATAACATTATGACCACTGACAGGTGAAGTGAGTAACACTGATACACACATCAGCCATAACATTATGACCACTGACAGGTGAAGTGAGTAATACTGATCATCTCGTCATCATGGCACCGGTCAGTGGGTGGGAAATATTAGGCTGCAAGTGAACAATCTGTTCTCAAAGTTGATGTGTTGGAGGCAGGAAAAATGGCCAAGACTTTGACCGGGGCCGAATTGTGATGGTTAGACGACTGGGTCAGAGCATCTCCAGAACTGTAGCCCTTTTGAGGTGTTCCCAGTCTGCAGTGATCAGTACCTATCAGGGTACCCATGCTGACCCCTGTCCACTTTCGAAGCGGCCTACATTGGTCACGTGAGCATCAGAACTGGACCAAGGAGCAATGGAAGATGATGGCCAGGTCTGATGAATCACATTTTCTGTTACATCACATGGATGGCCAGGTGCGTGTGCGTTGCTTACCTGGAGAACACATGGCACCAGAATGCACTATGGGAAGAAAGCAAGCCAGCGGAGGCAAGGTGATGCTTTGGGCAAAGTTCTGCTGGGAAACCTTGGGTCCTTCCATTCATGTGGGTGTTACTTTGACACACAACCTACCTAAGCAGTGTTGCAGACCATGTGCCCCCTTTCATGGCAACGGTATTCCCTGATGGCATTGGCCTCTTTCAGCAGGATAAAGAGCGCTGCCACAAAGCCAGTATAGTTCAGGAATGGTTTGAGGAACACAACCATGAGTTCAAGGTGTTGACTTGGCCTCCAAAGTTCCCCAGGTATTAATCCAATCGAAGGTCGGTGGGATGTGCTGGACAAACTCTCCGATCCATGGAGGCCTCACCTCACAACTTACAGGACTTAAAAGGATCTGCTACCAACATTTTGGTGCCAGATTCCACAGCACACCTTCAGAGGTCTAGTGGAGTCCATGCCTTGATGGGTCAGGGCTGTTTTGGTACCAGATACCACAGCACACCTTCAGAGGTCTAGTGGAGTCCATGCCTTGATGGGTCAGGGCTGTTTTGTGGCAAAATGGAGACCTACTCAATATTAGGCAGGTGGTCACAATATTATGGCTGATCGGTATAATTCCTTCATCAATGAATGGACACTGAAGAGGATGAGTTGATTACTGGACTCTGAAGAGGATGAGTTGATGACTGGACTCTGAAGAGGATGAGTTGATGACTGGCATTCTGAAGAGGATGAGTTGATGACTGGCATTCTGAAGAGGATGAGTTGATGACTGGACTCTGAAGAGGATGAGTTGATGACTGGACTCTGAAGAAGATGAGTTGATGACTGGACTCTGAAGAGGATGGGTTGATTACTGGACTCTGAAGAAGATGAGTTGACGACTGGACTCTGAAGAAGATGAGTTGATGACTGGACTCTGAAGAAGATGAGTTGATGACTGGACTCTGAAGAGGATGGGTTGATTACTGGACTCTGAAGAAGATGAGTTGACGACTGGACTCTGAAGAGGATGAGTTGATGACTGGCATTCTGAAGAGGATGAGTTGATGACTGGCATTCTGAAGAGGATGAGTTGATGACTGGACTCTGAAGAGGATGGGTTGATGACTGGCATTCTGAAGAGGATGAGTTGATGACTGGACTCTGAAGAGGATGAGTTGATGACTGGACTCTGAAGAGGATGAGTTGATGACTGGACTCTGAAGAGGATGGGTTGATGACTGGCATTCTGAAGAGGATGAGTTGATGACTGTCATTCTGAAGGTGCCTGAGTCTCAATGATGAATGTGGCTGTTTGACCGCTCAGGATACTGTATGGAAACCATTCAAGTCTAAAAGCCATTTGACCCCAAGGACTTGTAGGGGCCAATGGTCTTGTAGATGTCATGTTTCTCAACTAGCTATGTCCTTGCTTAACGACAGCAAATAACAGGAAACAACTTCAAAACACAATTTACCCCGCAGACCCCTCCCAGACTCCTCCCTTCACACTCCTCCACTCACACCCCTCCTCCCAGACTCCTCCTCTCATACTCCTTTACTCAGACCACTCCCAGACCCCTCCCAGACTCCTCCCTTCACACTCCTCCTCCCAGACTCCTCCCTTCACACTCCTCCACTCACACCCCTCCTCCCAGACTCCTCCACTCACACCCCTCCTCCCAGACTCCTCCTCTC
>JACXGJ010013926.1:0-15560 GCA_016801105.1 Esox niger | reverse complement strand
GCCACCTCAATTCCTACACAACAACAATTACGATAATTTCATTATCTGTAATTTCTCAAAGTTTGTATCACTTATATCACAGCTTCCCAAGCTGATGTGATTATTGTGGACCCTTGAATATTGTGAGCATTACTGAAACATTACATACAAATGGCTATTTGGTGACATTAGGTTAGCCAATGATTGGCTTTGTTAATTGGATGTTGTCCGAGCAGGCCCTGTATAGATCTCTAGACTGAGGGGAGGAGTGGAGGCCGTCGATCCCTTGGCCTCCTTATAGTCTGCAATTACAAGCGACGTGTACGTGACTGAGAAGTGAGAATGTAACACCATCTCAATGTTTAATGAGCAATTATTTTTGCCTAATGCCCACACTGTGTCTCAGCTGTCAACAATCTCTCAGACTTTAAATGTGTGTCTGGTGTAAACTTCATAATTGCCGTCAATATGGAGCCATGAATTATGTTATCCATATATTTTCACCTTATAAACAAGCATTAGCAATGTCATAGGATTTTCTTAAAAATGCATTCGTTGGATGGTGGAGGAAAAGAGCCTACAATTCCAGGATTTTCCGTCTGCAAAATCTCCATCATCGTCACACTATTCCTGTCTTGCTAATTGCAATGATTGTTAAGCCTAACATGTGCAACACATAATTATGCTTTAATTGGTCATTATCAAATGACTTTGGTCTGTGTGTTACCAAGGGGCTTACAGTATAATGGCTCCAGGAGACCTGGAACAAAAATAGACCATATGACTCGAGACAAACAAAGTGTCTGTTTTATAAAAAAAATTATGACGTGGACTTTATGCAGGCTTTTAGGTTGAGCAAAATATTTAAGCCATTTCATCCATGAGGAAACTGTTCTCCCCATGAATGTATTAAATAGCTTGGCTGTTATGCCATTTTCTGCAGTCCCCACAGTACCCAGCGCTCAGCCCGCCGTTGCCCCCTCCTCCACCCCCACCCACTTCCACCCTCCTTCCCCATGGAAAGAGCTGCCTGGACTAGTGGGCATGTAGGGCTGGTCTCAGAGCACTCTGCCACCCGCCTGGGGAGGGACACCCTCAGAAAAACACCTACATGGAAAAGCAATTAAAAACATCTTTCTTTGAATAGACAGAGTGGGCTGTTTTGGGGTATGGTGCTGGGAAATGGAGTGTGAGAGAGAGACATGCTGTTCAATGGCCTGGGGAATGGAAGCTCCTGAAAGAGGGATGGAAAGAGAAGTGTGGTGCACCTCTCAACCCTCAGCTCAACACTTAGCAAATAAACACACTCGTCTCCACCTGACCACATTCACATCTGCAGGAAATGCATTTTCTCCTAAGATAATACATTATATACACGTTACGCACACTGCAGAGTACCTGTGCCATAACAGATAAACAGTCCCCATTTAACAGCACCTGCTGCAATATTTTCATAAGCACAAGATAGAGTACAAAGCAATGAAGATATTGCTGCGCAAACACTGCTTATAGCCCTCGCCCTCTCTCATGAAAGTCCCTCTACGGCCAAGTCTATATTCAATACCTCTGTTACACAACCAAACACTCTGACCCTCCTTAAGTTTAAGTTTCCTGCTTGTTAAATTACCATGGCCTTCCTCTTCACTGTAATTGCTCAAAATGCTAATTGGACTGTGGAAGCAATCCCCCGAAATGCATTGGGGATTTCCTCAATTCTGAAGTCAAAAATAACAAGCAAAAAACCTTTTAAATTCCAATTGCCACTAGACATCTGGATGGCCTTGCCCTGAATGCATTTTCATAATTAATACAAAGTCTAGAAGAAGGTGCCTTTTTGATTGAAAGGTCCTTATGCATTCCCCTGGCTAAATATGCAATAGAAAATGTAAACTTGGCATGCAAAGAAGATGACATTTGAAACAGCGCATGCAATATTCATTTAAATTCAAAGTAAGGGCCTAACACAATTTTACTGCAAAGCCTCTAGCAGAATGTGAAGGACCAAATGCCCTTTTGAAGTGCTTTTGCTTTTGGTATGCTCTTAGCACTTCAACCCTAACACGAGGTTACCTTTCCCCTCCTCAGAGTATTTACCTGTGCCTCAACTTGCAGTACAACCTTGTCCAAACACAATAATGACCCGTAAAATGACATAGACAATAGTTTCCTTTCTGGTTGGTACACATCTAGATGGTTCAAACTATCAGCATCCACCTTCACATAATGCAGAATATCACAGCCTTACAGAAAATTACTTTGCCAAAGTTCCATTCAAAAAGTACAGATTAGAGGGCCGAAAGGATTCCAGTTGTATTTCAAACAGTATGTTTTTGACCTACAGTGTCACCTGAAAATGCTACACGTTGTGTTATAAAGAAAGACATGTGGTGTGGCTACTGTCTCTGTGTTTGGAAAATGTGGCAGTATGGTTCCGGTGGCGGCGGTCACTGGCTGGTGAAAGCAGACAGACTGGAAACTGAAGTTGTCCATTTAGACACCATCTGCTCCAGTGAACAGTGCTGCTGGCAGGTTCGTCTGGTGGGGGGAGAGATGAAGACCAGACAAAAATGTTTCTCTTCTCTGTAAAGGCTTGATTGAACCTGGAACTGTATGCCCAGAGACAAACTGAATGACTGTGTTGAGACCCCTGTCTGGTTAAGCTCTGTTGCGTACTGTTCACCAGCAGTTCAGATTCCTCAGGGTTTTACTGGATGCAGATGGATGTACTTTGTTTGGTTGTTAACTTCATGGGGTGGTGGAATTTTCCTTGACATTCACTCAGACACATGTCATCAATGCATAAACACCTGGAACGTCATACAACGTAAACATTTCCAGATTAATTATATGGGTTAAGGTGGGTGTTTCTGACAGATACCATAGTTTTTATTTAAATGGCGGGGATCATCATTTGTTGATTCTGGATAGTGATTCAAGTATAAAATGGTTTTTCTTCATGAAACATTGATGCATCCTAATTCCTCCTGCAGAAACCTGAGTACTAATAATGGGTTTCTTTCCGCTTGGCTGTGCCGGACGAGCGACAGGACGACTGCAGGCCATAATTATCCTGTTTGTTCAGAGGGCCAACACATTTTATTATTTAAATCTCCTTGGGCAAAGAAAGAGATGAGAGGCTGGTCCTTCTCCCATTTTCTTGTCATGTTTTGTTCGTCAGCATTAATGCTACACTGTGTAATATGTTGATGGTTTGTTTGCTCTTTATTCATCAAAAATGAGTACCGGATGGTTTCCCCGTGCGAGGGTAAGTGGTATCATGGAGTAAAAGATTAAACCGGTACAAATTGCCTGATGTTGGCCTGGAGAGGGGTGGAGGGACAAAACACCACAGTGTTAAGGGGAATCAAAATGTTTTCACACAGAGACATGACAGGCTCTCCATGAGGGCTTTTTTACACGGAAAAGAAATAAACATGAGAAACATGAGAGAGAAATGTAGCTTAATATACATAATCAATTACATAATGATTACATTTTCATTAGCATGTACTGATGGACAAGTGGAGTTTGTGTAGGCAGAGAACAATGGGTATGTAGAACTTTACCAGCAAGTCATCAGTGTCCAGATGTCTGTTCCTACTATACAAACAAGTTGTGATGTTGTGTAAAATGGAAATAAAAACAAAATGCAATGATGTGCAAATCATTTAAAACCCTGTATTCAATAGAAAATAGTGCAAAGAAAGAATATCAAATGTTGAAACAGAAAAATGGTATTGTTACTTGTAAAATATATGTCCACTTTGAATTTGATGCCAGAAACATGTTTCAAAAAAGCTGGGACAGAGCAAACCAAAGATTGGAAGTATTGTGTAATACAAAAAAAGAACCTGGTGGAACATCCCACTACTCATTAGGTCAATTGGCAACAGGTCAGTAGCATGACTGGGTTTTAAAAGATCACCACACGGAAGATGAGTCTTTCAGATGTAAAGATGGGGTGGGGGTTCACCACTCTGTGAAAGACTGTGTGGGCAAATAGTGCAACAATTTAAGAATAATGTTTCTTTCGACATTATGTCCTCTGGGCAAAAGAGGAAAGGGACCATTTGGTTTGTTATCAATGCATATTTCAAAAGCCAACATTTGTGATGGTATGGGGGTGCATTGGTGCACATGGCATGGGTGACTTGTACATCTGTGAAGGCACCAATAATGCTGAACAATACATACAGGTTTTGGAGCAAGAAATGCTGACATCCAGACAACATCTTTTTCTGTGAAGGCCTTGCATATTTCCAACATGTTGCTGGCATCAAATAACAAAAATAGCATTAAATGATTTGCAAATCATTGCATTCTCCCTTTATTTGAATTCAATGCAGTGTCTCAATATTTTGGGAAACGGGGTTGTAAACAAATAAATCACCCAGTGTCTCCAAACATTTTACTGGTACTGTATACAGTATTTTGTTACACAAAACCAAATAATAACAAAAGGCTACTTGCCTTTCTTTGCACTTTCCCTGTCTATCACCCTCCATCCAAATGATGAGGCATGGAGGCGTTTCATGTGCTGAGAAACCCATCAAGCTCCCAGTTGAATAAACATAGATCATTGTTTATTGTTTGTTTAATTTTGTTTGGGATTTCCATATTCTTTGGTGTTTTTCCCCAAATTCTTAACATATAACTCACAAGTCTAAACTCATGTGAGCGTTTGTGCATGTGGTCTCGTTGTCATGTGTCATCTTATTCCTGTAGTGTTGGTGCTAGCCACATCATTTTCTTTACTGAATACAGAAGGTATGGATTACAGGGCTAAAGTAATTCAACACTGTGTCATTTCAAATATGTCTTTCAATTTGGACATACAGCTCCGGAAAAAAATACACTTGTAATCGCGGTAGGGCCAGAGCATAATGTCCATAATAATGTACAGGTTGTGACATAAAACCTCGCTATCTACTAATGCCAACTGGCCTATAATAGTTACCTATGATAATGCATATTTACAAACAATATGGAGTCATATTAGAGGTAAATTATCACAAAGATTAGATTCTCCTGCAGTAATAGTGATTAATAGAAACATATCCTGTTGCGGTATTGTTGTAAGTTCCCGGGACGTATGGCCATTATAACGTATGCTCTGTGACATTAGGCTCGTAACCCAACCAGCATGTTATGGTCGCTTATGATAACTTACATATTATGCAAACATACTGAAGTCAAAGAGACCTGAAAATGTATTAACTTATTCTATACTTGACTGGTGAAAACGAGCCTTTGAGGCATTGTTGTAGACTCCAGAAACACATGGTCATAATATTGTAAGAGTCATGACATTAAGTCTAGCTACCTTTAATAGCTTGAACCAAAATAAATAATATATATTTATATATATGGGGACAATCAATCCATAAGTATTTTTAGTTATAATAAATATAAACCAAATTATACATTAAGTCAAGTCTTATTTATTTGTTATGAGTGAGATGATACTGACATTTCGAGTGATGGTGAGGCAGGGTGGGGCCACGTCTGGATGGAGGGTGAGTTACTGCTCCAGTTGATGTTCAGACGATCCGTTGAAATATTCTGACTGCTGTACTAATATGAAAAGATCAAAGCCATCGAGGGCACATAATAGAAAAAATAGGAAAGATGAGGAAGAAAAGAGAAAAAAGTAAAGTGGTACGTTTTTATGGACATTTTTTAAAGCATCTGTCTCTGGGTAAAGCTACTTGAAATGTAGTGCACTAAGCTAGCTAATGTTGACGAGCATCAACAGAGACATGTCCAGGAAGATATACTATGACGATATCATTGATAGTTTTGCTGCAAGGAAATCGAGGCAGAATACGATTTTGAGTGTCTTTATTGTTTACCCAGTTTATGCACCTGTCATTAAAATATGTGAATGCACGTTAGTAAAGTGTTTCAACAGCACGCTATGTTGATTCTTCTATATTGATAAAAAAAAGTGTACACCTGCTATAGCACTGAACAAATTATAAGTGTTATATACCCTGAAGTTGGCTTATTTTTGGGGGGATGCAACATTTAGAGATCAGTAGGGTCAGGAACAGGTGCTGAACTTTGTGACTTCACATCACTAACCATGCCCACCCTCTGCACTACTGGACTAGTCCGGTAAAATTTTTCAGTTCACGTATCATTGCTGCTATTCCTGCACCTGCCTACTTGCACCGTAATACTGCCCTCAATGTACATTGCACATTGAGAACTTACACTGCACTTGCATCTTCTATTGTGACATACACATGCCTACCTCAGAAGCCTCATTGCTGTTATCCCTGCCTTTAATTTGCACATGAAATGCAGGGATACACTGATCCTTCAATTTGCCACGATTGCAAATTCAGAATGCCATTGATATTTTCCACAACTATTTTTCTCACTTCTACATAAATTATAATTAATACTTGTACATTTTCTGTAATTTTTTTAATTTTCCACTGCAAAATATAGAAATGCCATACTGTCCCAAAGTATTGAAACGGCAAGGAAAATTCCTTTGTTTTTGTTGTTCATTGAAGACATTTGGGTTTAAGATCAAAAGATGAGTATGAGACAAGAGTTCAGAATTTCAACTTTCTTTTCCTTGTATTCACATCTAAATGTGTAAAACAACTCAGGACATACCACCCTTTTTTGAACCCACCCATTTTTCAAGTGAGCAAAACTATTGGAACATGTGACTGACATATGTTTCTTGTTGCCCAGGTGTTGCCTTTTAGGTTGATTGTTCAAACATTAAATAGCTTTGCATGACTAGTCTAAGTTTCCATTCTTGGGTTGAACCTATAAAGACTGCATTTCTTGTTAAAGAGGATAAACCAACATGAAGACCAGAGAGCTGTCTATGGGTGAAAAGCAAGCCATTGTCAAGCTGAGAAAATAAGGAAAATCGACCAGAGCCATTGGACAAACATTTGGCATGGCAAGCAGAACAATTTGGAATGTTCTGAAAAAGAAACTGCATGTGTACTGAGCAACAGACATTGAACAGGTCAGCCAATGAAAACAACAGTAGTTCATGACAGAAATATTGTGAGAGCTGTGAAGAAAACCACCAAAACATCAGTCAATGACATCACCTATGACCTCCAAAGTCCAGGGGTGAAGGTATCACAATCCACTGTTCAAAGAAGACTTAGAGAGCAGAAAGAGGCTACATCACAAGATTGAAACCACTCATCAGCAGTAAGAATCGGAAGGCCAGATTGAAATTTGCAAAGAAGTACAGAGATGAGCCGCAAAAGTTCTGGAACACAATCTTATGGACTGATGAGACCAAGATTAATCTCTACCAAAGTGATGGAAAGGCCAAAGTGTGGAGAAAGAAAGGAACTGCTTATGATCTGAAACATACAAGCTCATCTGTGAAGCATGGTGGAGGTAATATCATGGCTTGGGTGTGCATGGCTGCTTCTGGAACAGGCTCATTAATATTCATTGATGATGTAACTGATGGTGATAGCAGCAAAATGAATTCTGAAGTGTACAGAAACATTTTGTCTGCCAATTTCCCGAGAAATGCATTGAAACTAATCGGGCAACAAAACAAAGGAATTCATCAGGGGATGATGAATGTTTTTGACTGGCCAAGTCAATCACCTGACCTTAACCGTATAGAGCATGCATTTCACCTCCTTAAGAGGAGCCTGAAGGGAGAAACATCCCAAAACAAACAAGAACTGAAAGAAGCTGCAGTAAAAGCCTGGAATGGGTGCTGTTGATGGGTTGCAGGCTTGTGGCAGTTATTTCAACCAAAGGTTATGCCCCAAATATTAAATGTTATTTAATTTAAGATTATTTGTTCCTTTACTTTTGCCCACCATACAAATACAAACGGTGATATGTCCTAAGTTGTTCAACACATCTAGATGTGAATACCAAATGAAAGCTGAAATTCTGAACTCTTGTCTCATACTCATCTTTTGATTTTAAACCCAAATGTCTTCAGTGACCAACAAAAACAAAAGAATTTGCCTTGCCATTCTAATACTTTTGGAGGGGACTATTTGGAATTCATTTGCATTAATTAATTATTCATTTCACTTGTACATACATATACTTGTACATTTTTCTGCACTCCTCTATTTGCACTTCTGGTTAGACGCAAACTGCATGTTTAGTGTAGTTGTACTGTTCAATGTCAATAAAGTTGAATCTAATCAAATATAATCTATAGTCAGATTAGAAACAATAAATTATCACAAATGTTAGATTCTCCTTCGCAAATTTTCTACATGTCTTCTCAGCAAATTCTAAGTGGAACATATTTCCTAAATATGCTGCAATGTATTCTTTAGTTGTCAGGGATAAATAGAAGCACACCTAGAATATATGTTACGAATTACGAAATGTGCTAGACTTTGTAGGTGCAACGTCATTTGATGCAAGACATTAATATACAGATGTGTTATAAATTACATAAGCTGTTACACATCAAAGACACTGCTGAAACTCTCAGTAGGTTACCATTGTTTTGCTTATTTATTCTGCTTTCACAATCAAGAAGTTAGCGTTTGCCATTTGCCACCAAATGGTCCACTGTGATTGACTACTCGATCTCCAAAATAATACAAGTTAATCTTTAAATAAAACATTGAGAATGCATTTCTCCTTTTTCATTCGTCTCCCACTGTTGGAAGTGGGTGCACTTGTTTCAAATGCCCTGTATTCCAGGAGGGAAATGTGTTCCCATTTCATATCTATGCATACACAACCTCCACCAAGTATGTATGCCCTGAGAGCAAATCAAATTCACATATAGGGCGCATACCGCTAGCCTATCGGATAGCTCATTTTATATCTGCTGCCTTTTCATGCACACAGTACAGTTTATCATAAAACCATGATATGAGGGAGGAACTGATGATAAGTGGTTTTCAAGAGTGAGATTTTTTAAATGTTTGTAGGGCACCTAAATCAACAAAGAAACTCATAAAATTGCAATGTACAAATGGAAATAGTCTTCATATGAATTCTCCAAAATCTATCTGATAGAAAAGTACACTGCAGCAGTTTCATGTGAAAGAAATATACATTTGAAATTTTGAAAATCATATGAAACAACTACCAACGGATGCCAATATGATTGGATCGGATTGTGCTGCCTGTAAACCAATAAGGTAGACATGCCTCACTAAATAAGATAAAATGTACAGGTCTTGTGTTATGACTGAATCATTCAAGATTGTTGACTGCAGATTGCAGGGTGGAGGATTTGACTGCTAAAACCTGACCAGTAATTATATGGTAAAAGTGATAATGACAGTAAATGATGGTAAAGAATAATGTCTGAATAAAATATGAACTGTCCCCATTCCAAGACTCCCTCACCCTAGTTCCAGAATTTCATTAATCTCTTCTGTTTTTTATTCAAACCTCAGCAAGCACATGCAAAGTGCTCATTCATGACAATAATATTAGCAAGCAAATGTTAGTAGACGAAGATACAGTACCATCAGGAATGTATGGCTACTGTTAATACAAGCCAGAAATGTAGCCTAGACAGTTTTGATTGCACATTTGCAACCAAAACTTGTGACTACTTCCTTTTGAGAAATACTGTATGGCCAGCAAGTAACTTTATCTCAACACCCCAGAATTAGGCAACACAGTATCAGAGGTTTTTCTCTGTTTTTGTGTGTAGGTTCTGTGTATGGTACTTCTTAATTTTGTGATTAAATGTCCTCCATTTTCTCTGCCTCATGCCTGTTACAATGTCACACATTTAAAAAAAGCAATTATTTTCTATTTCACAAAATCCTGTAATAATGTGCAAGAATTACTATGTTAACTGACAGAAACGTAGCTTGATTGAGGACTGCAGTGCCACGCCAGAGAAATTCATCTCACATTGGGTCAGCTAGACGTAAAGCTGATGAACAGGTAGAATGAAGGACAACAGGGCACAGGGTCACACATCCAGGATTTTTTCATAAGAGGTCTGCAAGAATTTACAAGTACATTGATTCTCTTTGCAGAGATGTGTAGTTGAGTCACATGACTTGGACTTGAGTATAACTCGAGTCATATATTTTGCAACTTGAGGCTTGACTTGGTAAAAATAGCAAGCACATACAAACTTACTAAGACTTGAGCGCCAATGACGTGAATTAACTTGGGCTTGAGCTTTGTCTCGAGAGACTTGCTTCGATTTCTCCAGCATGTTACTCTTAACCTCAATGCACATCCACTCTTCCAGGGCGAATTCACTCTTAAACGTCCCACTTTGCCTCAGATGGGTGTTTAAACGTCCCACTTTGCCTATATGGGTGTTTTTCAGGAAGGGAGGGTTGTGTTGACATCTCTATGTGAACTTTTTAAAATTGAACATGAAACCAACCAAAATATTTTTTCTCACTCATGGGCTAAATAAAAACCCACGTTATAATGAGCACTATGCTAGCAGGCAACATTTTTCTGTGGTGCTGCCATATAAAACAAACAACTCAATGCTAAATAAACAGTACATTTTTATAGCACAGTGATAACTTATATAATGGACCTGAGACACCAACAGTCTCTGCCACCATCCTCTAAGCATTGTTGAACTTGTTCCCGGCTATTATTTGCATTTCCACCAGTTGGTAGCCGAACGTTTCGCATGGGGCAAACACATTTCACATGTGCTGTTTCAGTACAACAATGTTTTCAACCAACGCCTGAACGCTACGAGTAGAAAATGTATTGTATCCGTCCGAGGCAGCGGGCGCGTCGGAACAGCGGACGTGCGCCATCAACATGAATGAGATCGGGCAGTAATGGATTGGTTCCAAAAGTTGAGTTTGGATTCGACGGCAATGTTGGGGGGGGGGGGTAGTGACATCAGGATGCTAAACAAAAAATGGTGATTCTATAGCCACAACATCTAACTTAATAAGACTCCAGAAATCCCACAAATATAAGTAAGCACATTACCGAAGGTGCTGAGCCTATCTAGCTAGCTAACGTGAGGTCATGTCTGAATGAAATACTGTTGAAATAACTAGTTAAATGGGGAGATCGGAATTTATTTTAAAGGAATTTTTAATTATTTTCAAGGAATTTCATTGAGATTAGTTCAGCAACAACATCCCTATTCATGGAGGCAGAGGTGTTTCTGGGCAATCTGGTGCCCTAGGCGAGATCTTTAAATGTCGCTCCACCCAAAATAAGCCAACTTCAGGGGAAATAACACTTATTTATTTTACTTTTATAAACAAAATAAATACAAGAGCGATAGCAGATGTACAAAAATATTAGAAAATGAAGGAGTTTCAACATAGTGTTGTGCCTCCATTTCCTTGCTGCAAAACTATCAATGATTTCGTCATAGGACATCTTTTTGGACATGTTTAGTGCGCTACATTTCAAATAGTTTAAACCAGAGACAGATGCTTTAAAACATTTCCATAAAAACATACTACTTTACCTTTTTCTTCTTTCTTCCACATCTTCCTTCTTTCTATAATGTGCCCCGGATGGCTTCGATCTTCTCATAATAGAACAGCAGTCAGAATATTTCAACGGATCGTATGAACGTCTACTGTCGCACTAACTCACCCCCGATCCACACGTGGCCCCGCCCTGCCTTACCTTCTCTTGAAATGTCAATATCATCTCACTCATAACAAATAAATACTTGACTTGAATGTTTTATTTTTATAATAACTAAAACTGCATATGGATTGATTGTCCCCATATACAACTGACAACCTAATACATAAAGATAACATACTTAAGAACATTAGGTTCCTTTAAGCTAATTCAAAATTCAAAACAAGATTTGATCATCTCCATCATATAAAATGTTTTCTTAACCTTTGACTTGAAGACTTGAAACCAAAAATGAGGTTCTTGTCACTTGACTCGATCTGAGCGGTGGGACGTATTTGAGACTTGCCCATTATTAATTGGGACTTGACTTGAGACTTGCAAAAACGTAGACTTAGTCCCATGTTTGTCTCGTTGTCACCTGCCATTTGATGCTAGTTTGTTTATCTGATCCCATCTTCATTTTTTGTTTTTCTTGAAAGGTGAGCCTTTCAAATACTTCAAAAAATGGAATGTACATGAACCTGTTACTGTGGCTCTCACCACTATAGCACTGTTTTGAAATAGGATACTTTTATTGGAAGGCAGTCACAACCTGGCTGTTTAGTGCCATCTTTTGAGTTACCTGATATTGTTCTGGATATTCATATCAATCCCCTAAAGTGGTCCATTAACTCTGTGCTGTTAAAGTAATGTGACAAATTCCTACAATGTTGTTGGACGTTATATTGTATATTGTGTCTTGGACTGCAATTTCACAAAGAAAGTGATCTTGGCTCAGAAATGGTTGGTGAGTACTGCTGCAGGGTGTTTAAGATATACAGAAGGGTTCATGGAGCTGCAAAGCCTGCGTGTGTTAGAGCTAATCTCATAGCAGGGGAGTGGGTAAACGTTTAGATCTAGCACCACATTATGTATGTCATTCTAATGCTCTTTGCATGTTTGTGTGCCCAGGACCATTTCACTTGCTTCCAGAAGAAAGATACTTTCAATATTTTTAAGTTGAGGACTATAATCAAGGTAAGTGTAGTTGTTTTTTGGTAGCATTAGTCTAACATTACTTGAGAGCATTTGCCATCTTGCAGAATGTTCATAAGTTCAAATGACAAATTAATGTATTGGTTCAGAGTATTCTGTGATAATTTCAGGAAATATATTGCTGCCAAAAACCCTGTAGAACGAAGCCCACACTCTCTTCAGGGCCTATGGCAGTGGAAATCCCTCCAGATATCTCCTCCATATCTGCCCTACAGCCTGATGGCATTATCTACTGTTGCCTTCCATTCAGTATATGCGTCTTTCTTGTAAAACTGTATCACGTATATCAGAATCTTTACTCCTGCAGGGCATATCTGCATCATATTCCTGTAGTAGCTGAAGTATGTTCTTGTAACTCAACCCTAATGATTCATTTGAATAACTATCTAACCAATGAATCTCATCTTCTCTGCTTGCTTTCTCATGGTTATGTGATATGGTCTCTTCATTTTTGGGGACATTCTTCACTTTAATTAGTTTTTCTTCTTTACTTTAAATTAGAGTGATTCAGCCTATTTCTGTTTCACATTTTAAGTCTTAAGGAAATTACACTGGAGCACATAAAATGTTAGAGGGTTTTCAGTTATCCCACTGGCAAACAAATACAGCCTCGTATTTGTCAGAAGCACAAATAGCATCATATTTTATCATTCCTACAGGATATAGTTTTATCACATATTTACAATACCTTTATATAAATCATTGATTAATTTGACATATAAAAATAGATCAATACCAATAAATATAGTTTTGATCTTTTTTCTAATTGTTTGTATCAAAACGTACAATTCAAGGCATCAAAAATCCAATGAATATATGTTAAAACGGCTTGCCATACAACACCGTTGATCCCATGTGTGGTTGTTGCTAGGGAACTATATTTCCTAATGAAAATGCTGTTGTTTGGTTGCATCGTTGCTTCCTGCTTTGATGTGTTGCTCAAACCCAAGCTTGAGGTTTGAAGGATTATTGAGGAAGATTCCTCTTATTTAAGCCCTGTATCAAAAAGTATCCGTTTTCCTAATACTAAGCTTCAAGGACTGTAGGTGTAATCCCTGTAGACTCTCAAGGTTAACAAACCGCTGCAAATATTGTACCTGGTGAACACGTTTAGTAAATCTGGCCCCTAGGGTCCGAGGACTTAGCCTCCAGAAATCCCCAACATTTCAAACTCATGTCAGAGGTTTTTTCACGCAGTAATTATCTGACCCTCAAGGAAGGTGAGCGATCCCACATTTGATAGTGTAATTGCACATTCAGAATATAGAAGTCAGGTTATCTCTGAAATGACCCCTTCGCAACCACTACATTTTTAGCTATATTCATCAGAGCTCATTTATCAACGCTTTATCTACCTCTCGTTTTTGATCGAAGGCTACAAGCTACTTGTGACATGCATTTTAATGAGCATCAGTGGGCTAATTCACGCACTGTTTTAATGACGTCAGAGTGAACACATCACAACCCCAACATGACCCGAGTCATCGGTTTCCATCGGTTTCCAGTGTATACGCCTGCATGTGTTATGTTTTGGGAACTTGTACACAAACATTTGAATGTTTTTCCTGTTGTTTCTTGTGTAGGCAGCTTGCTGATTGCATTTGTTTTTGACCTTAGCCCGACTGAATAAATGCAGCCTCTGTCAGTGCTTCACATCAGCTGAATGTGTATATCTTGGCTTTGTACTGTACAGAATAATGAGCTTGATAAGCAAAAAACCATCCATGGTGCTCATTCCCATAGATATAGAGCAGGAAGCTGGCACCCAGCCATTGACTGTAGAACTGGAACATCTAAGACTGCCATCTAGTGGCGAGTTTCATCTCGCATACACCCAGCTCTTATCCCAAAAGACTAGACAGCCTGTTTACAACCATAATATTAGCTAGTCATGATTTTTGGTCTGCATTTGCAGTAATAATTTTATGCAGAAGTCTATTGAAATGCCAATGATTATTTAAAGTGTGTGTGTATGTGTGTGGTTTGCCCTGATAAAGATCAAGGCATTCACATTTCTTACCTAAATATCACATAGACTGCCAATGAAATAAAGAGCTGAACATGCTTCTTGACTCGGTGGCTCTGGAAATGTCAGGATCCAACTGCTTCAGGGGATGAGAGAAATGAGGGAAAAGGTCATGCGGGGTTGGTGCTTCAGCTGCTGATTTGGGTAAAAACCAGTGATGTACAATGTGGCATGAGACAACAACAACGGCCATGCAGAAATACATGCATCATCATTAAACAAAACAAATTGAGAAACATCTTGTGAAAAACCACTGCCTCCTGTCATATTCCAACCCTTGTACTTGACCACACTAGAGCATACATCAACACCGGGTCTGTACAGAAAAGTATAAATTGCAGTGTATATAGACAGGCAGTGTGGGTGGACTGATAGGAGAGCACCAGAGACCATCTATCCCACAAGGCACTTGGTTTCTGCACGGTGCTCTGCAGTTCTCCCTGACATTCTCCTCCCTGTTTGTTCGGTCATCACTCCGGTTGTGAGGGGTCCTCTTGTTGACTGGGCGCCCAAGGCCCTGGCTGAAATGTCACTCTCCCTGAGCTCCAGCCAAGCGTGATACAGAGTCAGGAATTCAGCACAGACCCAGAGAGGACCGGGCTCCAGGTCAGAGCCAAATAGAGTGGTCTACTATCTATTATCTGACCCAGTCCCGCCTGGCAAACTGGGACACCAATCAGAACGCACTTAGCAATGACTTTAATGAACAGGACTATCCCAGTTATTTCACTCCTTAAATGACCAATTGAGTCTTTCAGTTCAGTGCTGTTGAATGAATGTATATGTGATCTGAAAAGCACTTAGCATTAGGTGAATCTATAATGAAAATGTAATAGAGAACAGTTATAACTCAACAGCTTCAATTACAGCCCCCAACCCATGGAAAATGTGAAAATAATAAATATTTATACTTTGTTGTGATTGAAATGCAATTGTTTTCATCTCCACAAAATTGTGTGTAAAGTGAAAAAGAAAGAATATA
>JACXGJ010013925.1:0-15561 GCA_016801105.1 Esox niger | reverse complement strand
AGAAGCTGACTGAGCTTTTTGAGGAATGTGGGCCGATCGTGAACGTCAAGGTTATGACGGACGATAGCGGAAAGTCCAGGGGGTTCGGTTTCGTTTGCTTCCAGAAACATGAGGATGCACTGAAAGCCATATACGAAATGAACAGGAAGGAAGTAAACGGGAGGCTGATCTATGTGGGTCGCGCTCAGAAAAAAGCAGAGCGCCAGGCAGTGCTGAAGAACACATTTGGGCAGATGAAGCCTGAAACCAAGGCTGGATACAGAGGAATCAACCTCTTTGTAAAGAACCTGGATGAAGCTTGTGATGGTTACTGTTTAAAAAAGGCGTTCTCTCCCTTTGGAAAGGTCATCAGCGCCAAGGTGATGATGGAGGATGGCCGTAGCAAAGGTTTTGGCTTCGTTTCTCTCTCCTCCACCGAGGAGGCCAACAGGGCCTTGACACAGATGAACGGCCGTATCTTGGGAACCAAGGCGCTATACGTGGCCCCGGCTCAGAACAAGGCACAGCGCCAAGAATACCTGGCCAACCAGTACAAGCACTGGATGGTGAGTGTCACGGCCATGGCTAACTCCATTATCAACCTGCCATCCATTCCACAGTTCATACAGAACATCATATTTTGTAACATTTTATGAAACAATACAATTTACAATTATTGTATTTAAACATTCCACAGACGAATGCTGCCGACTACAACTTCAGCAACCAACGGGTTCAGCTGAATCCCAGCCATCACAGAGAGACCTGCCTGTCTGACATACTGCCTGCTCAGAAGATGGCCGCCCAAGCCCAGGGCCAGCAATCACCTGCTGTCACTGCTGATGCAGACACAAGCATGTCTCTGCAAAAGTATGTTTAGAGAGTGAAATATACCGCTGCACTGTAAACTGCAAAAGCAAGCAGTATGGTCCTATTTCAAGAGTGATTACCCAATCGCTGTTTTATTGTCTATTTCAATTATTTATTATCTCTGCAACTCTTTTCAGGGAAAAAACATACGCAGGTGGCGACAGCGTAACCAACCAAATGCTGACCACGACAATCCATATTCAAGTCCAGGAGCCAAACAAGGCAAATGCAGGAAAACGATCTGTGCCAAACACTGGATTCTGAAAGAACAGGGTCCTGGAAACCATTTTCACCACTGACCTATTTTTAAACCTCTTCTCCCACTAAAACACAAAAAAAGTATACAAAATTGCAGTGGAAATCATTATTTGGGTCCATATTAATAAAGAACTGCTTCTCTATAAAAGGAATTCATCTTTGAAGTCTAGATAAGGATAACTTAGAGCTATATATTTAAAGTACCAATGTAGATATAAAAAGAGAGAAGAAATGCATTATGAAGGTCTGGAAAAATGTGAAGATGAAAACCTTCCTTAATTACAGTGTTGCTATCACATCCTCCATCTTACTACATACTTATGCTCTCTGCACATTTTTGTCTCTCTGTTTCAGTCGTCAAATCTCTATTCTTCAAAATTCAAAACAACTATTGGATTGCAAATATATATTTCCGATGACGGTATTATTTGGAGAAGGAAAATCTGAACAAATGTATTTTCCTTTTTTGATGTAGAATAATGTGAAAAGGTAAATACACCCCCTGGAGAGTCATTTGTTTGGTACATATTTGGGGTGTACTCTTTCACATGTCTGTATACACTGATGAGCCAAAACATTATGACCACATCCCTGTTGGTCCTCGGCGTGTTGCCAAAACAGTGCCGACCCACTGAGGCATAGACTCTACAAGACCCCTGGTGTTAGATACCAAAGGTTGGTATCTGGCACCAAGACATTAGCAGCCGATCCTACAAGTCCTGTAAGTTGTAAAGTGGGGCCACCGTGGTTCGGATCGGTTTGTCCAGCTCATCTCACAGATGCTCAATAGGATTGAGTTCTGGGGAATTTGGAGGCCAGGGCAACACCTTGGACTCTTCTTCATGTTCCTTAAACCATTCCCAAACAATGTGCGCAGTGTTGAATGAGGCCACTGCCATCAGGTAATCCCGTTGCCATGACCCTCTGACGGTTCAGACCAGACGGTATAGCCTTCGGTACCCTGGCACAATGAGCCTTGTTGGATGCCCAACACCCTGTCGCTGGTTTTTGGTTTTTCCCTCCTCAGACCACTGTCGATAGGTACTCATCACTGCTGACAGGGAGTACGCCACTAGCCTTGTCGTCTGACCCTGTCGTCTGGCCAGAACATTTTGGCCTCAGTCGTTCAGGTCTTCGGTCAATTTCTCCTGTGTCCAACATGTCATATATGAGAACAGACGTTTCTGTTCTCATATATGATCAATGTTAATCGCTTCACCTGTCATCAATGTTAATCGCTTCACCTGTCATCAATGTTAATCGCTTCACCTGTTGTCAATGTTTTGGCTCATCTGTGTACATATAAATGCATTTACAACACCAACATTTTATTTTAAAATATATAATTTTCCAAATTGTTTTTATAACATACTTAAAATTTCTCATGTGTTTCCACTACTGTCCCCCACACATACTTAAAAACAAGTTAACACGCACACATGTGCACGCACACACAAGCACGCATGCATGCGCACCTCCTCAGTGACGTTGATCTCCAGACCCTTGTTGAGCTGCTCCTGAAGGCTGGATACCATGGCGTTGTTTCCTGGTACCCTGTAAACACCAGTGTACTCCAGACCCAAGCTCTCCACAAGCCCACAGCACAACTCCACGATCAGCGGCACAAACTGGGGGAGAAGAGAGAGAGATTCAGATGGAGAACACCAGGAAAAGATAAGGAGAGTGTCTGAAAGAGAAAAGGTGTGAAGTGTGCTGGCAGAACACCAGGCCAACCTTGTTGTTGACAGCAGGTTGACAGTCCTCTAGTCGTACTCCAAAAACCTTGGGGCCAGTCTTCTTGGCCTTCTTCATGATGTTGATACCCCATGTGGCTTTGCTCTCATCTAGCACAGAAAGAGAGATGGAAAGATGCATAAAGAGAAAGAAAGAAACCAAGAGACAGCTAAGTTACAAAGTTGTCCTTTAGCGGTACGGCAAACGTCTAAGGGAAATGCATTAGTTGGCACAGTCTTATAACCAATTACACATTTGAAAAAAATACTGCTTTTTCCCTGTTTTAGTGAACACTGATAAGGTGCATGAGACTGTGCTATACGCCCCCTCATAAGGTGCATGAGACTGTGCTATACGCCCCTCACCTTTGCTGGAGGAGCGGTTCATGGAAGTGTTGTCCGTTTTGGCCAGTAGGAAGGGTGGCATCATACGATGGGCTCTGGGAGAAGCGTCAGGCTTATTTCCTGTTGGACTGGATGGAGACAAAGGAAATGATTAGTGTGGTTGGAATGGGAGTGTGGTTGGCGGTGTTCAGCATGTGACATTCAGTTTTTCAGCTACATTAATTTACAACCACGGAGCTTACCTTTGCTTCCTGTAGTCATTGAGCTTCTTGTTGATGAGCGCTTGTCTGGAGAAACCCAGCTCCTGACAAACACACACGCACACCCACACACACACACACACACACACACACACAGTTGTTGGCATACAAACTAAAACTATTGGCGTAGATTTGATTAACCAAAATTGGTTTCCATTGTCCACTTGATGCAATAGGACTTTAACGTTGCTTTGGGCAAAGACTGGTGGCTGGATGTCAAAAGAACAAATGTAAATGAAAAAGAAGTATTACCACATCTTTCTAAGGCACTAACCAATTAACATTGTACTGTTCTCATTTCACCAGTTGTTGTCATTTAGCAGACCTAAAGTTGTGGCGGTGTATATGCACATGCCTGCCCCTTGCAGGAATCAAACCGACAACCCAGCTGTTGTGAGCGTTGTGCTCTACCTGAGCTGCCAATCATCAGCTGGACCTCTATTGCCACTCACCTCGTTGTCCGTTTTGCTGTTTTCTCGGATGACTCTGATCCAGCCCAGCATATCGTCCCTGTCCTCTGCCTGCAGGAGGTACTCGCAGAAGTCCTGAGTGGTCAACCTCAAAGAGTGTTTGCGCTTGGTTTCGCTGTAGGCGATGTCAATCAGGCACCCTCGGATGCTGATGGGCGGATGTTCATCTTCCCCGTGGCCAGTCCCGGCGCCCGCCCCGTGGAGGACCGCCTCCCGCTTGTCTTTATAGAGGAAGAGGCGGTGCGAGCGCAGCACGGAGAAGACGCGCTTCCACGGACGCATGCCGCCGCCCACCTTCTGTGGTTGGTGGAGGTTGAGGGAAA
This sequence comes from Esox niger, assembly GCA_016801105.1. Classification (NCBI taxonomy): domain Eukaryota; kingdom Metazoa; phylum Chordata; class Actinopteri; order Esociformes; family Esocidae; genus Esox; species Esox niger. Next base: position 11,323 of record JACXGJ010013925.1, on the reverse strand, counting down.
TAGTCAAAGATAGACACCAATTGAATGAAACAATAAGTGAAAGACAGACAGAAAGAGAATAAGAGACATAATAAATGCATGAAAGTGTTATACACAACATTATTTCTGTTGATTTCATGCATCTGTACGTTAGCTTTGCATTACATGTGGGAACATTTCTCATGCCAAGAAAGCCTTTTAAACTGAGCGAATGTGAGTGGAAATACAACGTACTCGTACATTAGTACAGCCTTTCTAATGTCTAGTGAGACATGACTTATATCTGTGCTTGTTACCTTGCCCTTCTCTGTGAGAATCTGCTTGTAGTGAAGCCAGCCCTCCTTGCGTACGTCACTGAAGGTAATGGTGCCCAGCTCAGAGGTGGAGTGGCGCTTTGTCCGAGCCTCCTCTGCCGCACGCAGACTCTCTAGAGACTGGAGCGCACAGACAAAACCCACACACATTCACAGTTATAAGCTCTGATATGATTGGTAAGAGGAGAACCTTAAAAAAAGATCACAAGATACGGCAAAGACATGACACCCACCCCATCAGTGAAGAAGCTCTTCACCCTTTTCGGTAACCTCCTGTAGGAAGAGATTTGAGAATTACACCTAACTGACAGCATCACAAAACAAGTCGTTCTCATATCCTCTGACCTTTTCGACCTCGAAACAGAAAAGGTCCAAACGACCTTCAGCAACAAGCGGCCAAACTCACGAGAAGACACGGCTTTCCTCCCGAAAGGTGTTGAGACCCTCGTCACATGACTTGGAGCGCTCGGTGGTAATGGCCAACAGGTATGAGGAGCGGCGGCCTTTGATGCTGCCTATGTAACATCAGGGGAAAGGTGTGATGAGACAGAACAGTGGGGAGGGAGATGACGCTCATGTCCCTAACATCGCTTGGATTTGCTTTGGGTTTGTTCCTGGACAGTTGGTGGTTGGAAAGCGTTTTGCAACAGATGATATACATTTCTATTTTAAAATGGAACTGAACTAATGAAATCAAGGATCACTAGAGCTGAAATCTGTTCTCGGTGTGGAAGGGAAATTACATGTATGTCAATATCCCGGTGACATTTCTCAGTATTTTAAAGCGTGGCGAGCAGAAACGGCGACACTCACTGCAGTCCCGGGAGCGGAGCTTGACAAGGGGGGAGGTGGTGAGGACGACAGGGGAGTCAGTAGTGGCAACAGAGGGGAGGGCACAGGACACGGACGGCACTGGAGGGCACAGGGCACTGGAGGAGGACACCACAGAGCAGGCGGGCACGTGACAAGCGCCCAGGTCAGCGCTAGGGCTGATGGCGTCGTCTGTGAGGGGTCAGGGGTTAGAGGTTAAGGGTCAACAAGGCAGAGAGAGCACATAGAAATAGAATGATATTCTATATTTCTATGGGAGAGGAAAAGGGTTTCTAGTGAGTTACAGAAACACTGTACAAACACATTGTAGGTAGTTTTGTGGACGAACAAAATATTTTCTGTGGACACAGACATTGTTATTTACAAGTGGACTCTCCAACCCTGTTCCAAGATAACTACAGTCATGCAGGTTTTTCTTCCTCCCAAATCTAGCGCATCTGATTCTAACAATCAGTTGATTGGCTGAATCAGGTTTGTTCTGAACTTGGGTCAGAGTTAAATCCTACCGGAGGGTAGCTCTCCAGGAACAGGGCTGGAGAGGCCACACATTCACTGCACAGTTTTCAGTTCAACAGACCTTTAGTCAAATAGGAACGTACAGGCACACGAGCACACATCACAGTTTGATCAATTCAATTAAATCAGTCAATTCAGGAAGTAAAATCAAACTTCATGAAACCAATGACCCTGAATTGGAGATTACTTGAAGGATTGCCTGAATTGAATTGACCCCAACAAATAACTGGATTGGACTTGATAGAGGAAGGGAGAGGTGATTGGAGGGTGGGAAGGACTGGGGTACTAAGGACTGACCTATAAAGGGTATCGAGGCCAGGGAGTCAGGGGTGTTGTGGTGGGGATGCAGGCTACCGTTGAGCCTCCGCAGACTGTCCCCAAGACCCCCAGAGACGGGCGAAGGGGTCCCTGCAGTGGGGGCGCAGGGGGAGGGCAGCAGTCCGGCGGGGGGCTCGGCTGAATCCACGGGGACGGCGTAGTGGGGGTGGCGGAGGGCGTACACTGGGGTCCGGCGCCCCGTGGGGGGCTTCTGTCTCAGCACCACCTCCTGGCCTGCCGGGAGGGGGGAAAAAGACTCCCTTGACTCCCCCCTCTCCTCCCCCAGCCTCGCTCGATCGTCCTCTGACGATGGAGGGGTGGATGAAGGTTGGGGAGCCGCCATCGCCCCTCCGGTCCCGCCAATCTCGCCGTCTGACGGGCTGCTTTTGGTGCTGGATGCCCAGTTCAGGTGGGGCCCGACGTAGGTGGGTTCTCTGAAGGAGTGGGCCTGTTGGAGGAGGTGGCCGGCCTTGCGGCAGAACGAGGGGCTGTAGCTCTTGTAGCCCACCAGCTCCTCAGTCTCCAGCCTCCTGCCCTGGGTCTGAGGCTCAGCCACCTGTGGCTGCTGGCCCTGTCCAATAGAGGGCGCTGTGGCTGTGGAGGAAAAAGTTAGACTGGTTGAGGGCTGAATTCAAGTCCTCCAAAAGCATGCAATTGCTTAGACCCCTAATGGATTTTGAAGCATGCTGGAGGTGCGTGTGTGTGTGTGTGTGTGTGTGTGTGTGTGTGTGTGTGTGTGTGTGCGCTCATGTATGCTAGGTTTTAAAAGGGAGTGGGTGAGTGGATCCTTTTGAGGGACAGGGAGTTTAATCAGTTTCGGGCAGGCAGCTTGTCAATCAGTGTCAATCTGCCTCTGTCTTCGTCTGTCTCTGTCAGCTAACCTGTCAGTCAGTCAGCCAGCCAGCCCATTCAGTGTTTTTCTTTGTCAGTCAGTCAGTCTCTGTCAGTCAGTCAGTCAGCCTCTGACTGTCTGCCTCTGACCGCCTGTCTGCCTCTGTCCGCCTGTCTCTCTCCGCCTGTCTCTCTCCGCCTGTCTCTCTCTGCCTGTCTCTGGCTGACTAAACAGTAGGATGTGCAGTTTACCCAGTGTGGCTGCTGTCGTGGCTGTGACAGTGTGATGGTTGGACAAGTCCTTGTCCTGCTCCTTGGCTCCCTGTGATGGCCAGGCAGGGCCTTTCTGGTAATGAGGCGTCACGAGCGCCGCAGCGTGGGCCAGTGTCTCCTGCGAACGCCCGTAGCTGTGTTCGTACGACGCATACGCCGCCAGCAAGCTCTCTGAGCATGAACGGCTCCCTGGCCCGGATACCCCGCCCCAGCCCCCCAGCCAATAGGAATCGTGGGAGGCGGCTGCCGCCTGGTGGTGGAGAAGCAGAGTTTCGTGGGAAACAGCGGGCTCTTTGTGGGCCATGGAAGATGTCGTTGAGTTAGACCCGGGACCTCCAGGTCCGCCAGGACCTAGCGCCAGGCCCAAACCCAGCTCGGCTAACCGGTCCTGGGATATGCTCCGGTGTCGAGGGGACATGCGCTCGGCAGCCTCAGCCTGGCTGTAGTACCAGTCCGACAGCGCCTGCTGGCACATGGCGTCCGTGTTTGAGCGCGTTGCCGGCAAACTCCCCTTTCGAGCGGGCATATGCGGCAGGGTTGCTGAGGCGATGGCCGCGTTGTGGTTGGCGAAATGGAAGTCCAGAGCGCCGATGGCAGAAGAAGAGCGCCCGCGGTTCTGCCCGAGAGACGGCCGCCATTCTCCCCCTCCTCCTCCCGCCGAGGAGCCAAAATGGCCCCCGCCTGCGTCTTCCTCCGGTTCTCCCGGACCCCCCTGCCAGCTGGAGGTCGGGGTAGCAATAGCTGCGGCAGAGCGGTTGTCCAAGGGGGAGGCAAGGCTAATGGGGCTAGGGCGGCAGTGCCAGTTGTCCAGGGGGCTGTGCTGATTGGGCGGCGGGGGTGCCGAGGAGGCGGGCTTGGCACGGGGGTAGGAGAGGGGGGGAGGGTCGGGGAGATGATTTGCCCCTCCGGCGTATGGCTCGTTGCCTCTCAGGTAGACATCCTGAGAATACGCCTGAGGAAGAGAGAGCCATAGATTTAGAATGCGAAAGATGACAGAGGGAGAAAGGAAAAGAAGGCTGGCGAATTGTCTCAAGCGGAGATTTCACACAGACTCAGCATGTGCCATTGCTATTCTGACACCTTCCATAGACTTCATCCGCAGTTTCGAATACATCCGAAATGTATTTGGGGACCAAATAAAATTATGATTTTTGGAAATACTGAACTATGATAACATTATTTAAAGCGTGGGAAAGAGGGGAGGAAGAGAAAGAAAGGTCATACTCACACTTACCAACTGCAACACATCCTCATCTTTTGGCATGATGGAGAGTTCCAGAACAGAATCACTGGATGAACAGCAGAAGGAAGTTAATGACTGATTAATTGCTGGATTTATGCATAATTTGTTTCATATCACCTGCACAGTACAGAACAGTCAGTTACAGAATGTTCATAACATGCTACATGACAGATTGGGATATAGATAGGGTCGCAGTTTTTTTAAAGTAATTGTCCAGGTTTTCCCGAAATCCTGGTTGCCCCCTGATTTTCCTGAAAAACCTCCACGCAGGAAAAACCCAATTTGAAAAGTTCCCCAAAGCACCGGGCTGTTTTCTATAAAGGGGTATTTGTTAAGGATCGGTGTACTGGTGCGGGCGTTTTACCTGTTTTGGATCAAGGCGATCACCTGAGAGTAGGTCTTCCCCAGAACACTCTCCCCATTCACCTTCACCAGCCTGTCCCCTGTACACAGGCCTGCTTGGTGGGCAGGGCCATTCTCCCTCACGCTCTTCACAAAGATGGTGTCCATGGGTTCCAGACGAGCCCTCTGGCCACCTGGGACATGTAGTAAACAGCCTGGCGTAAAGAGCTCGGCTTGGGACTGACAAAGCTCTCCAACTGATTTCACGATAATGCCGGTAATGTTTCTATTTATGCGCGGAGACTCCACAAGGCTTCAGCTAATGTTCGATAAGAGCAACAGGAAATCACGTGGGAGAACATTTAGGCTCCGGGGAAATGTCATCTGAGATTGTGATGATGTACAGTAGCTTTATATACATGTTCGTGTACAATTCAACATAGATTTGTCTAAAGGCGCTCACCTTTTCCATTGGCGTTTCCGTTCTCCTCATCCTGCAGATGGAAGAGAGGGAGAGGAGTGAGAGACATTAGAGGTTGATCGGATAGAGGGCGGATATGGCCACCGAGGAAGTCGAGCACTTAAGCGGTCAACTGGGTGGGTGTTCCAATGGTTTGACCGTTACGGGAAGGTTTATGGACTAGACCCGGGTCATCAGGAGAGACGCGCCAAACACAGAATTACACACTGTAAATGAACAAAGGTGTCCACTTTACCGTCGAAGTTGTGCCACAGTGAGAGATTAGACTATGTAGTAAGTGGTGTGGCTACAGTGGGCAGCCGTGCCGTAGTAACACACACAGATAGATTGAGAATAAGATTGCTTGCACACTTTGATATGATTTATTACACACACACCCCCCCCACACACACACACACACACACACACACACACACACACACACACACACACACATACACACAACCCCCCCCCACACACACACACACACACACACCGGCACAGTTAATCTCTCTCTGACACACACACAGGCCCCAGCTGACTGGACAGTTTGGGTCCGACTGGCTGGCTGATAGGTTGTAGGCTTTTCATGCTTCGCTGACAGAGCTCATTCCAGTCAGACAGACAATGATCTGGGCTTTACGGCTACAGAATAGACACCAAGATACCCTGCAGTAAGAACCACTGGTCCCAACCGTGACCCCTTCTACAGCCACAGGAAGTGAAAGGGAATTGACCTTAACTGCTCTCCTCTTCACCTCCTCTGCCCCAGACTTTACCAAACCTACCTACTTTCCCCTCTCTCTCTCCTACCTCTACCCTCTTCACTTCCTCTGCCCCAGACTTTACCAAACCTACCTACTTTCCTCTCTCTCTCTCTCTCCTACCTCTACCCTCTTCACCTCCTCTGCCCCAGACTTTACCAAACCTACCTACTTTCCCCTCTCTCTCTCTCCTACCTCTACCCTCTTCACCTCCTCTGCCCCAGACTTTACCAAACCTACCTACTTTCCCCTCTCTCTCTCTCCTACCTCTACCCTCTTCACCTCCTCTGCCCCTGTCCTAGAGAGCTGCTTTCACTGTTCATTGTGCCACCCACTCATGGCCACTCTCTAATACATGCCAGAGCTTGGACATTTGAAAATTGACTTAGATTTGGTTAGGGTTAGAGTTAACCCTAACCCTAACGTTTGTACAGCTAACCTCATGGGTTATATTGCATGCTCTCTTGCCCTAATCTTAACCCTAAATTTCACCCGTACACTAACCCTAACCTTAACCTCAAAGTAACATTATGCCTAAACTTTTCCTAGGTGTAATGCCTAACCTTAACCCTAAACTTAACCAACAATGCCTGGACCTTAAAGAAACCACAATTCAAAGCCTAAAATTAATAGTAAGTTTGAACCTAAACACAGAGGCAGATATTGACTTTTGCCTCACGGGGGCAGGCAAAAGGTCCCCATGAATCCAATTTCTACTGGTTTTACTATACTCATGGGGACATTTGGACTATACCCCATGAGTATAGTTAGACCTAAAACACACACACACACACCTTACAACTATGGTAATAAAATGACTTGGTAGCAAAACAACATAATGCATCGCTCTAATCGTGTGGACTGGGAACCATTGTTACCTTGTGGTTGTTGTGGATTAAGGACTCTGGCGGGTACACGATGAAATGCCGCAGCGTGAAGCCGAAGCCCTGGGAGTTCTTTTGCAGGAGCACCGTACGAGGGCCCTGCCAAGCCACGCCTTCAATCCCGGCCGACGACAGCAGCCGAGCGTTCTCATTGGACGACAGGATGGCATCTCTCCGCCCTTTAGCCTACAAAAGGAGGCAAATAAGGATGTAAGAATCATGGTTCATAGTCAATTACAGTAATAACATGGAATACAAATCTAATGGATCAGGTTCCTCAGTTGGGTGAGCAGGGTGGAGTGTGAATTGTAAAAAATATCAGTGTGAATTTCATCACTCTGGATATGTGATCAATACAAAATCCAAAATATGTTTTATTCCCATATTGCAAAACAATCATTGGTTTAGAAGACATGACTGATGATTTCTATCCCATAGAAACAGACAGAGCAGTGCATCCCCCTCCCCAAATGACCTGCACACTGGAACCTCATTCTGATCTGAACTCGGTGGTAATATGTCTGAGAGAAGGTGAGATCGCATATTGAGAACCTTGTGCTTTTGGAGGAGCTTGGCAATTTTAATGGGTTGATCAGGTGACTGAAGTAAACATTTAAATGGATGTAGCAACTTATAATCCTACGGGATAGTTTCCACAGCTTTAAAGTCAACATTTGCCTTATTATAGACAATTCATTAAAACCACAACGTTCTGTCACTTACTGCATATTTTAGTGAAGAGGTACTCGACTCTTGCCTCACAAGGTTTGGAGCCTGCACGTTTTCTGTTCTACCTCATCATTAATTACACCCACCTGGTGTCCCAGGTCTAAATAAGTCCCAGATTAGAGCGTTGTAATGAAAAAAGAATGTGTAACTGGCTACAAGGTTCGGAGTTGAGTGTGACTGTTTTAGTGTGGTCAGTCATACAATGGCAATATTTTTTCTGGAATTCAGAAATCCCAGTAATGACGGGAATCTGGATGAAATTTCCCTTGTCCCTCTCTCTGGAATAAAATCTATTTTAAGGACACAACCCCTCCCATAATTACCTGGAACACAATGGAGAGGTAAAAATACATGCAGGAGGTTGGATTCATATTTCATACCGCTAAGGGACAACAGGAACTTATCACACAGTGCACTTATGATAGGCACACATGAACATGCACACAGGTACGCACACGGGTATACACACACACACACACACACACACACACACACACACACACACACACACACACACACACACACACACACACACACACACACACACACACACACACACACACACACACACACAGAGAAATAACACTCATGCCCTCATTCACCTAGGTGGCTTACAACACTGTGGAGATACACAGGTCCTCAGATCCATACAGTGTTTCCCCTTTAAATGTTTTTTGGCAGCATCACGAAAGAAATTCTATTGAAATCCATTTTGCAAACAGCGGCAGACAGACACACCACAGCCGAGACAGCGTCTAGCTAGCATCTGGATCTTCTCACAACACCTCTCCGGATGACCTTGGGCCCCCACTTCCTTCTACATTCCGCCTGCCCCTGGCTTCCTGTACACCCTCTTCCACCCATTCCCCTCACCCCGCTTCTTCCATGACCCTGCAACGCCAGGCCGCATTGCAGCTAAACGCAACAACAGGAAGTGGAGTGCCTTGGACAGGAAGTGTGCTTGGGAGACTTAGCTATAGTAGCTGGTCCATTCAGGGATTCAGGGAAACATTTGTCTCTAAGAATAGAGCGGCTTGGCAGGGGAAAGTGTGTGTCCATGCATGGATGTGTGTTGGTGTGTGGTTGTGTGCATGCATGTCTGCCTACAGGAAGGGGTGAACCTCTTTCCATTGGGGCTCTGGTTCCAATGAAACTCCCATCCCACAACACCCGAGCCCAGCATTCAAGCACCTGAAAAGCCCGGACCCACATTTAGCCATGTTGAATTATTCTGTTGACTTCTTATCTGAAGGACCTTAACAACTACCTATGTGGTGTTTTGTAATCATTGGAAATAGGCTGTGAAGGAAAGTTAAGACAAAGGCTGGATGCTTGGAAGGGAGAAAAAAAACATTGCAATTACAGAAGAATTCAACTCATGATACTCACACCCACCACATTAGGGTATTTTTTGGCATTGGTGGTTCTAATGTTTATTTGACCAGCTTCACTGGCGGGTGGTCACAAGGCTCTACACAATGCAAGTGTCACTCCTCTTTTAGGGACAACATATGTTCTCTAAAGTCAAGAACAAGTATCTGCACGTTGTGATTTTATCACAAAGAAATCTACCATTAACATATTTTTTTAAAGCATTCTGGCATTCAGTTTTAATACTTCAGACACACTAAGCAACGGGAGCAACACGATGAACACTGAATGTAGCCTATTGGTGTGGTGTTCTAATATATATTCCCAGGGCAAGATACTGTTTCTGAAAATCTCATAAAGTGAGTGTTTCTGGGGTGTTTACATGCTTGGAGGTTTTACATTTTAGTTTAAACTACAATTGGTAGCAGGTAGTAACAGGTTGTTTGCAAACAGGTATTATTGAACATCTCTCTATGGTAAACCCTGGGAACCAAATCACATTAGAGGAAGGAATTCCATTCATATTTTTGCAAAGGCTATTCACCAAAGCCTATACATCCTTGCAGAAAAATGGGACGTCATATCGTCTTAGCACTATTTTGCTGTTTGTGTTCTACATGCAGTATATCTTATTCAGTTGGGGCTTTAACTTTCTTGAAAACGATGTATTCTTTTTACATTTCACCTTTGTCCCTCTGCAGCAGACATAATGTAAGGAATTTATTAAATAAACCCAGTACCAAACTGAAATACATAGAGTATCATAAAAGGTTTCTGTCAACTCCCAGCCCCTACATCTATGGCACTGCCCCGAACCAGTCTCAAACCAGTAAGTCACACCTTGTATAACAAAGACTCCTGTCTACCCATGCCCAAGGACTTCAAAATTGTGCTAACAATCGGGAATGAAAATGGATTTGGTTGGGTTTTCCCACTTAACACCTCTTTTCACTCCACAATATTGTTTTATTGTGATAGAAAATCATAGCCTAGTCAATATTTAGTAGAACAACCCTTCGAAGCAATTACAACAGCATTTTTTGATAAGGCTCTTCTTATCTTTGCACATCTGGTTTAAGCACTTTTTGCCCATTCTTATAAAGTTCCATAACTCTCTCTCAAGTCGGATGGACACTGTTAGGTAAGAGCTACTTCCAAGTCTTAACATAGCTTGTCAACTGGGCTTTAAATAAGCAAAGGTAGCACACACCGTTTCTGCTTTTTAAACCACCCACCACAAGACTGTGTTGAGCATAACTGACCTTAGACTGAAACCCTAAACAGTCAAAGGTCTTCTGCAGACTGATGTAGGTTTACTTTAGGATTTTCCTATTTTGTTTTAATCAGTCTTACCTCAATTGAGACACGTTTTCCAGTCTCTGACAATGAAATTATCCCCATTACATTGTGCTGCCACCACTATGCTTTTCCATGGAGATGGTATTCTCAGAGGGATAAACAGTCTTGACTTTGTGCCGTGAAGAACATTGAGTATTAAGGCCATAAAGTGTACATTTTTGTCCCATACAACCAAAGAACAAATATTTTCAGTGCCTTCAACATACATACCTTAGGGCAAAATATTTGATGCAATGGATTTTTTGAGTGCCACTTTGAAAAATAGCTCAGTACTTAAGTAATAGTTGACAAATGGACAGTTTCACCCATCGTGGCTAGGAAACTCTGTAGCTCCTGTAAACTTAACCCACTGGCATCTTTGTGGCTTCCCTTACCTCCTTGCTGGTTGTAAAGTATCAGTGGACAGCCTATTCAAGGCAGATGTGGTAATGCCATGTTTTTTATGATTTAACCATGCTGCACGAGATGTTCAAAGTTTGGGATATTATTAGCTCAACCTTAACAGGCACTGTCAAAACATTTATCACAGACTTTCGAAAGCTTCCATGTTTAATATTGTGGTTATTAGGACCTGATGTCATCCATACTATGGGGTGTATGTGAAGAGAGACCATGTGACACTCATTTTTACACAGATGGATTCTGCTCAACTAATCACGACTTCTGAAGGCAACGGCTGCCCCACAGCTTATTGAAGTGTCACAGCATGGGGGTAAACATCGTAGTTAAGCAATAAAGGCTTTTAAATGTTTTATTTCTTGAACATTTATCAGTAACCTTCCGTACATCATCCTAATTAAATCCACTTTTTATCATTACAAAATGCGTCATAGTCCTCGATGAGGAAGGGGACTTTACATGATGTGAAACTATGACATCTCCTACAGCCTGTGGACATCCTCAAGAGAAGTGGAGGTCAAAAACTGTTTGATTGGGTATGAAACAATGTCTGTTGGTGATGGGGTCCTCTAATAGATATTTGTGAAGGGAAAAGGACATTCCAACCTAAACAAAAAATGTGATTAGTATACACACGCGCACAGGCAGTACCCACGCACCTCTCTCTACATACATACATACATACATACATACATACATACATACATACA
>JACXGJ010013924.1:0-15551 GCA_016801105.1 Esox niger | reverse complement strand
GACTTGTCCTTCCCTGTGTTGGCTGTGCTGGGTGAGCGACTTGTCCTTCCCTGTGTTGGCTGTACTGGGTGAGTGACTTGTCCTTCCCTGTGTTGGCTGTGCTGAGTGAGCGACTTTCCTTCCCTGTGTTGGCTGTGCTGGGTGAGCGACTTGTCCTTCCCTGTGTTGGCTGTGCTGGGTGAGTGACTTGTCCTTCCCTGTGTTGGCTGTGCTGGGTGACCACCTGCTCACATGGCTGCTGTGTGGCTGTCAGGATCCCAAGCACGGAAAACAGGGAAACCATTCAGACCGTCTGTATGCCTCCCCCTCTCTTTCTTTCACAGTACATCTCTCCATTTCTCTCACTCCTTCTATTTCGTCTCTCTATCCTACTTGCCCTTAACATTTTCTCTGACTCCCTCAGCCTATACCTCCCCATCAGTCCAACCATCTATCTGCTCTTCTCTTTGTGTCCCTCTTCCTCGCTCCTCTCCCTGTCCTCCCCCTCTGTTTCGACACAAACATAAACAACTGAGACCAGAGGCTGTTAAAATCCTCTGCTGGAACTCACTGGCCTTGGATGTAAAGGGGGAAGTTGTAAACAATAAATAATACATAACCCATAAATCACTCTGCTGGCCACAGAAAGGCCAGCAGTAAGTGTGCAGTTTTCCTTGGCCACTGAGGACTGTGTTGGGTGCTTAAGGGAGCCGCAGTAGGTTGGATGTCAGATGGACACTAACATTGAGTGTGTGGGGGTTGTGTTTTCAGACCAGGCCTTTTCAGCATGTCTGTCATGGAATTTAGCCCAAAAAAATGACGTCCTATATTGATCCCTCTTCTCACAAGCCATCTTCTGGTCATCACTATACGACCATGGACGAAAGAACACAAGTACAACTCTATCTTGTCACAAATTTGATTACAGCCACTAACCTTAACCTTATCTCAAATTAAGACTACAAAGCTCCTCCAATTGTCCATTCAATGTGTCTTCAAGCATGGCCATTTTAGCTCTTTGGGGAAAGCTCTCACCCTGCTAACTGCAGACACCATTATAACTCCCACTCACAGTCATTTTGTTATACCATTACATTCCAGTAACATTACACAATATAATATACATAATAGAATGACACAATAGAATGTTTAATTGAATGTCCTGTTTACGGAATTCTGTATGGCTCTGCTCACGCATCAAAACCTTGTGAACCAAGCACTGACAAGACGACTGTTTACTAGAAATAACATGAGTTTAGTTGAAAAGATGGCCAGTCATGTAAACGTCAGTTGGACCTGAACACAGCAGGTCATAAAGTGGTTTACATTATAGCCCATTGACCATGGTCCTACTGTAACTCCATCACTGAGATGAATAATGAGACAATCAATGGAGTGTCGGCAGCAAGATTACCATATGTCTGACCTTTGATATACAGTAGATCACTGAAAACCTTGAGAAAACAACATTCATCACTCTTTAATATCAGCCACCCTTGGGCTTCAGGGTTGAGAGTCACACTGAACAAGAATCACCCAAAACACGTGAAAGAAACAACTCCAGCATTATTTGCCTCATGGGTAGGGATGAATGAGTTATTGTTCAAACCCATTAGGTAAACAAACTGTCAACAGTTTTAAATAATATATGTGTTCATGTTTTCGGGAATGACTGTTGTTGCATGTTGACAGTGAACGCAATTACACACATTCATGCTCATACCAATTGCCCCATAAAATGAATCGACTACAAATAACGCAACAAAAAAACTTGTAAAATATATTAATTTAAGTCTATGATGATTTTCGTGTTCATAAGAATGCATTAAATTACACAAAGAACACAGGCCCCGACAGTAGCAACCACAGTAGGCAGATAAAGCGTGCCCTACCTCAAATTAATATGCTACAAGAGTCCTTTGTCATCATCAATAACCAAAGCATTCAATGGCAGCTGATTAAACACAACATTGGACGCGGGTATTCAGAGCACGAACATCCAAGACCAGAAACTAAAGGTGCGGCCGCGGATATAACGCTGGTACCGCGATTGCAATACCTGTTCACCATTCTCCACCATTCTGCTAAGCTCACTCACCATTCACTGTGCGAGATGGACAGGTACGCAGGGAAAGCTGTCTGGTCCGGTACCAGTCGTCTTCTCGTGTGCAAACAGGTTTTTCTCCACCTGGAGTGGAGTGGAACACGGCACCGAGCTCTCTATGGGTCTTGAATTGCAACGCCTTGTTGAGAATCTGTATCCCCGCCGCTAGCCTAAAACCAATCCTCTCTGTCGCACCTGTCTCTTCTTCGAGTGGCTTCTGCGCGTAACCGTGGCATCCCCGTTATTTTCCAGCGAATGCGTCCAGACCTTCCGGTCCAAACCTTCTAATAATAAAGCTGGTGAAAGCAAAGCACGCTACATGCATGTGTAGGGTTTTGTATAGGTAACATTCCACAGCCACTGCCTAAGATGGAGATATTTTCGGACACCCCTGCAAATTACAAAATGAAACCCACGTCTATAATCGGTGTAGAGAGGTTGGCATAATCAAGCATCACCTTTATGATTACAAAGCGTAGGCTTTAATTTGCACTGAAAATACTCACGAGGCTTTCCATTCAGTCTTAATTCATTATCTCTCTGTCTGTGGCCCCCAGAGAAGTCTGGGTTTGCATGCAGCGCTCACTTGACAGTCCGAGAGAGACAACGACTCTCCGCTGCTGTTGGCTCTCCTCCCGGTTTTTATTCGCCACCGGTAAAGCTATCAGTTATCTGGCTTTAGGCTCAACCTAGACAAAAATGTGGTTTCTAGAAAGGATACCAACGCGAAGGGGCTCCTATAGCCAATATTACATCAAACAACTAAAACAGAGACATACATATTCAGGGGCCTATTGCACGACTACACTGCACCCCATAACGCATGAATGGGGCGTCTTTCCTCTTTCTCTACCCCTTCTCTTTCTCTCTATCGAACGCGCACGCGCACGCGCGCACAAAACTATTTCACATTACTTGGCATTGTAAAATCACGTATTTATTGCCAACTTGAACTATATCGTCTCAAAAATCTAAATAGTGCATTTAAACTTAGACAGTAAACAATTAGGGTCGGAAAGTGTCTATTTTACAGAAATAATGACATCGTTATAAGGATCCCATAACATGTTGTCTAATAAAAAATGTCATAGCCGATAAAGAACAAATCTACGTGTGAAAATGTCAAAAATAATTATATCCTTCATTTTACAAAACTGCATATAAAAAAATCACTGCCGTAAGAATAAAAAGAACGAGAGGAAAGATGCCAGTGTGATCATTTCCCACAGGGAAACGTTGCTGTCATCGACTTCTATCGCTATCAGTGAAAGCTGTCAAAACTAAAGAAATAAAATGACAGGGGTACACGAGGAGGAGTCTGAGTGGCAGATGTCTTCAGAGGGGGATCTCAACAACAAGAGCAGAATATCTCCATAATGGTGTTGTACTGTAATGATGTGTAAATTCACCAAATGGAAATGCACCAGTCTACTAAAAGTCAATTTAAGTAATTTGCTGAAAGAGCAGTGAGACACAGTTTAACCTACACTGCAGCAAATCATGTGTTGTGGAGGCAGCAACTTTGACCTAATAAACCAACATAGTTGTTAATTTATTAGCACAAAGGTCATCCTTGTCATTGATTGGATGGTGGCAATGTTGGTGTTCTAAATGTTGCTGACAGTCCGAGTTGCATGACTCCTAGTTGTGAGGAGCACTTCCAGACCGGGACTAATCTGAACCAATCAAAGGTTGAATGTACTGTACTCCACTTCAGTCTCCTGGGGATGGTTGCACCAGCTGGGTGTAAAAAGGCTGATTGTAAATGCTAGGCATATCTAC
The DNA here is from genome assembly GCA_016801105.1 of Esox niger. Taxonomy (NCBI): domain Eukaryota; kingdom Metazoa; phylum Chordata; class Actinopteri; order Esociformes; family Esocidae; genus Esox; species Esox niger. The sequence continues at coordinate 11,686 of JACXGJ010013924.1, read as the reverse complement.
GTTTTGACTTTGATCTCAGAATTTACGCTTATTGCACCAACCAAAAATAAGACCAGTTGTAACTAAGTTGGGCGTAATTCATAGTATTTGCATAATGATGGTTGCTGTCACCAGTAATAAGCTGCCAACATTGCTGTGGCGGTTCTAAACTTCATCAAATATGTTACTATGCATAATGGGGGGACCATTTGTATGTTCCCCCATTATGCATGCAAACATTATTATACACATCTACATGCATCTACAAGTTATTATTATACTAAATTCTATAATTAAATTACAACTATTTATTGTTACGACACAACAAATGATGTAATAAATTAGACCATTATTGAAGCCATCAGGTCTCTGATGAAAATAAAAAAATCTGTGAATTCGCATTTCATTACTGATAGTCCCAAACTATGGACAAGTTTGATTATCATTTCAGCACTTTGGTGGGACCACATAAGTTTGCTCTTTTGTGAGGACTTCACTTCATAAATTAAGGTCAGACTTCTAATTTAATGAATATCAATTGGGGAAATGTTAGCTAAGCTGAAGTGTGTGCACTGGGATTTTGTAGCACTAATCAAATTATTTAGCAAGCATTTAAAGTAGAACCAAATTTAGGATTATTTGGGATGTTACTCAAGTAACCCACTATGCCCCAGCCTTTTCTGACCAAAATGAGGTATTGATTGATATTCAATAATTTCTCTGATTCGTCATCAGGTTTTTTTGATAAATGGTTCATACAATGAACTCTAAGGTCCGGTTTCACAGATACGCATTAAAATTATAGTCCTGGACTAAAATATCTAGCTCACTGGAGTTCATTGTTCTAGTTCAGGACTAAGCTTATTTGTGTCAATGAAACCGACCCAAAATGTATTTAGATAGAACTACTTCTATTGTATTTTTGGCTTCGTGATCCAGCACTTTGAATTCGAAATGATACAATGACCATGTGGTTAAAGTACAGACTATCAGCTTTCATTTGAAGGTATTTAATCCATATTGGATAAACCATTTAGAATGTACAGCTCATTTGGTTCATGGTCACCTAATTTTGAGTGCCAAAAATATTTGGACAAATTAAATATACAATTAAGTAGTCATATTTGGTACTTGGTTGCATATTGTATGAAATGATTGCAAGAAATCTGAAACCTATACACATCATTAGATACTGGTATCTTACACTGCTGCCATCTCCAGTAACTGCTTGTTTTGGGGCTTTTTTGCCTTTAGATTGACTAGGTCCCTTAAACTCAACTCTGGACCTTGAACCCAGTCCTGCTTTGTTTTTTTATTGCAACCCTTAATCAGGGACTTATTTTGACCTGGGACACTAGGTGAGAGCAAATAATAACAGACCTCTTAGGGTCAAAGTAGAGAAGCCCAGAACAAGGTGATTGACATGACCAGAAAATCCTGTCATTTATCTGATATTGATGAAAATACCACTCCTACTCCCTAACCTTAACCTCAGCCATGAATCCTTTTTGCCCTAACGCCAATATAAGGACTGTAAAATGGTTACTCAGTTTGTCAGGGAGGCCCACAGTTGGTTGCTAGTAGTGTTTCAGTTGGTCCAGTCCTTAAAGTCTGGTTGTTTTCCTTGATCTGCAAGGCCTTTTTGCAGTGATGTTGACAGCGGTCACTGTGTTCAGAGTCATGTTGGTTTGAGACCCGCAAAAGCAGACAGAGAAAAACATTTGCTAACCTTTGCTAAATCCTAAAAATAAACCAAAATCTAGCACAATAACAGATTGTTAGTTTTACCCTACATCTAACCCTATATTTCATGTGGGGCCTGACAACAAACTTGTCAGGCCTACATTTTTCATGTTTTTCTATCTCATTGGGACTTTTTAATCTCCACATATACACATACCTGGAACACACACACTGATGCACACACACAACACATATATAGCAGTTGTAAAGCAGTTGACAAGCAGTCTACAATACCTTGTTGTTATTCTTTAATGTATTATTGTTTTGCAATGTGGACCAGACAATTATTTAATCCAAAAGGTATTGATTTAAATGTAAATGTATAAGTTCTCAGGTCCCCCCCCCAGGATACAAAGACAAATATGTGTGTATGTGTGTGTACAATAATGCTATCAAATTATCTTAGTAGCCTACCCGGAGCTACCTGAAGTGGTGAATCCACTTTAAGGTAAAACAGAAACTGAAATAGCATGAGTCATAACCCCAATAAAACCTTGCAGCACAACTGGAAAAGCGACTCACTTACTCCAATCAATTCGATTAGATCCACTATAGATAAGTTCATTGTTTCGTATACTTGTATTGCCATTTTTATCATTGTGTAAAAATGTATAGGACAGGTGTACTTCTATCAATATAGTCTTAGTATAAGCAAAGATATATTTTTATATAGCTAAGTGATGCCAATATTTCGACAAACTTCATCTTGTCCTGGCGAGATAAACAGTTGTCAAAACGCCTAGCGGAAGTAAGCCTAAACGAAACACAGGCCTTATTTTAACTGATTCTAAAATTCCTTATGGAATACATGAATTGTGAAACGAAAAAAATAAACAGTAGCACATTTTGCCGCAATGCTTTACGAGTATCATGACGCGTTGACCATTCCAGTCTATTTCCAATGCAAATAATCGGTTGCAATATAGCCAAACCCACAGACAGACAGAGATTATATTATACGGTTTATAAATGCTTTTTCGTTGTAAAATGGCCACACCCTCTCCATATGTCACTTCCGGGTCTAGTCGGACAGGGTTGTGGGAAAAAACTGGTTGTCATGATATTTAGCTAGCCAATCTACAAATGACAGGCACATATCAAAATATACAGAGTACATTATCCATGTCAGGGTGCAAGAAGGATTTTCTTGGTATTGTGCAGCTTTTTTTGATAGAAAGTGATATTTTACATTGTCCGCAAACCCATCGTGAATTGGTAAGTGAACCTAGCCAGCTAACGCTTGCCTACTAGCTAGCTACAGTACCTGATTGATGTTTGACATAGCTAGCGTATCAAACTAGCATTAGCTACACACCAGCCAAAAACTGTTTTTACCGGTAGCCAACATTAGCTAATCAGAATTTTTGTGTATTCGCTATTTTCCCAAGTTTAATTATTTCACACGCCATTATATATTTAGCATTGGATCAGAGGGTGTGCATATAACATAATGACAACGTTAGATGGCTAGTTTAGTATTTCGAGCTATCTACAGTAGTTTTCAATGTAGCTGGCTAGTCAGCTAACGCGTTATTTTGAGTTATGCGCATTATTGAACATTACATCAAGGAGTGAGTGATTCATCCTGTGCAGTGTGATAGAATCTAGTGCTACATATTAACAAAGCGCTTTTAAACCATATTTGCTATATTATCCTCTCGTATCTTAGGTGAGTTGCTAGTTAGTTGATATGTCATAACAAGTCGCTGCCGGAAGGTCAGGACCGTATGCAGTACGAGTAGAGTATGCATCTGTGTCCCAGTGGATACACGCACTGGGACACAGATTCATACTCTACTCGTCTGTCCCAATTCACAGAATGATATGCTAGCTAGATGATCAGGTCTGTACTTTGTGTTCATTGTACTTTTTAACCACTGATCCAGCCTGCTGAGTGACCTGACCAGGTGACGTTGGCACCTCTGTGTGCCTGTGCCGTCTCAAACTAAGAACCTCTGGGACCTGAATACTGGTAGGTATTTTTTTCTGCCCTCCCCATCACAGATGCTTTATCAATCAGTGTGTCTTCATCCACTCACCCCCCCCCTCTTTTCTGTCATCGGTAGAAGATGAACGGGCTGTCAATTAGAGAGCTATGCTGCCTTTTCTGCTGCCCTCCTTGCCCCAGCCGCATCGCAGCCAAGCTGGCCTTCCTGCCTCCAGAGCCCACCTATGCCATGCTGCCTGACCCAGAGGCTACAGCTGTTGCGGCAGCCGGGACTACTCCTGTGGGTGCTCCCCCCACGCTGGGGGCTCCGGGCCTCCGTTCCAGGCTGGGCGGCGGTGGAGGGGACAGAGGAGGTGGTGTCGGGGGGGGAGGTGGCAGTGGAGAGGGCAGGTGGAAGCTCCACCTGACAGAGAGGGCGGAGTTCCAGTACACCCAGAGAGAACTGGACATGACTGATGTGTTCCTGACCAGGTCCAGCCGAGGGAACCGGGTGGGCTGCATGTACATACGCTGTGCCCCCAGTGCCAGGTGAGTGGAGGGGGGGGACTGTTCAATTAGTTGGTGTGTCAGGACATTTCTCTTGTTCATTTTCTGAGAAAGAGAGAGATTTCGTTTCTGTCTGTGCATAGTGAGCATCCGGGTAGAAATAGACATCTGTGCAGGTCGTTCTATTTGTAGAAATGCGTTTAAGTTAGATGGTGTTCCATTTAGTTCTATGATTCTGTTGTAGTGCGTGTCACACTTCAATTTGTCGTTTTTGTTCTTATTCCCCTTCTGTTCTGTTCTGTCCTCATTCCCCCTCATCATGCTCCTGTCCTTTATGTTTCTCCTAGGTTCACAGTGCTCTTCTCCCATGGGAATGCAGTAGACCTGGGTCAGATGAGTAGCTTCTACATTGGTCTGGGCACGCGTATCAACTGTAACATCTTCTCCTATGACTACTCTGGTTATGGTGTTAGCACAGGCAAACCTTCTGAGAAGAACCTCTATGCTGACATAGATGCAGCCTGGCACGCCCTACGCTCCCGGTAAATGCACACATTAATAATACTAAATACAATTAAAGAATAGGTAGCATGTTTTACTCATCAAAGTGACAGACTAGTGTGGTCCGTCCTGCATTTAAATGTTAACATTTAATAAATGTATTCAGTCATAGTACATTGTACTTGTTAAAGTAGCTGCCAGCAGCATCTTCTCTAGAAGGGAACAAGTGCAATGTTGTTTCATGATTGTTGAGCGTCTTGGTTTTTTCCATTTACATAAATGCACACATACATTCATACAGTAGCAATCAAAAACAATTTGTAAAAGAAACACCTTTTCATTCAAGGGATGTTTTTTTTAACTGTTTTCTGCATTGTGTGGGGGATTTTTGTAGTATAATAGTGAAAACATCAAAACTATGAAATAACAAATAGAGTCATTTAGTAACCAAAACATGTGATTAACAAATCGAATTTCATGTATATTTTAGATTCTTCAAAGTAGCCACCCTTTGCCTTGATGGCAGCTTTGCACACTCTTGGCATTCTCTCAACCAGGTAGTCATAAGGTAGTCACTTGGAATGCTTTTTCAACAGTCTTGAAGGAGTTCCCACACATGCTGAGCACTTGTTGACTCCTTTCACTTCACTTTGTGATCAAACTCAACCCAAACCATACCAGTTGGGTTGAGGTCAGGAGATTGTTGAGGCCAGATCAGCCTGGAGGTTTGTTTTGGATCATTGTCCTGTTGAAAATCTCCATGCTTTGCAGTGGGAACCACAAATGCGGCGATTATCCGTTCACCAACTTTGCATCTCACAAAGACACTATGGTTGGAACCAAAAATAAAAAATATTGACTAATCAGACCAAAGCATGTAATTTTCTTGGCACAAGCAAGTCTCTTCTCATTGGTGTCCTTCAGCAGTTGTTTCTTTGCATCAATTTGACCATGAAGGCCTAATTCACGCAGTCACATCTGAATAGTTGATTTTGAGATGTCTGTTACTTCTAATTCACTGAAGCATTTATTTTGGCTACCATCTGAGTTGCAGTTAATTGCTGACTTTTGTGGCTTGTAACTCTAATCAACTTATTTTCTGTAGCAAAAGTAACTGTTGGTCTTCCTTCTCTGTGGAGATGCTCATGAGGGCCAGTTTCATCATTGCGCTTGTTGGTTTTTGCAACGGCACTCTTTGAAGTTTCCAGATTGAGTGACCATGTCTTAATGGTAGACTGTTGTCTCTCTCGACCTTCCATGTCTTAATGGTGGACTGTTGTCTCTCTTTGGTTATTTTAGCTGTTCCAAAATATGGACTACGGCATTACCAACATAATGACAGTCTTCTGTACACCAACCACACCTTCTCACAACGCAGCTGATCCAATGTATTTGGAAGGATAGTAATTTCACAAATCAACTTTTAACAAGGCACATCTGTTAATTGAAAGGCATTCCAGGTGACTACCTCAAGGCTTTTTGAGAGAATACAAAGGCAATGCAAAGCTGTTCATCAAGGCAAAGGGTGGCTACATTGAAGAAACCACAATGTGAAAAATTTGTATCTGTTTTTTGGTTACAACATGATTGTGTCATTTCATAGTTTTGCTTGAATTAGTTGGTGTGTATCCAAACTCTTGACTGGTACTGTATGTGCTGCTGTATAAACACACACCCAGGTGCCAGTTTACCCATTCATTACTCGGTTGGACCTTACTGTGCCTCCAGAATATTTAATATGGTTAAATGTCAGAAGTGATGTTCTCAGTAATATGCTGGCTGCCTCAGTTCCCTGATCCACTATATGTAATAACAAAACAGTGGAAAAGGTGTGACTTGGGACTTTATGCACACTGCTGCAAGTCCTGAGGCTACATTGGTTTGCATGCTATCGTTCATTTAATCAGCTGAATTCAATGATCAGTTGACAAATATGCTCTCATCATGAAGACCTTTGATCAGCTACAAAAGATAGTGCTGCTCAGAGGAGGTAAAAACAACCTTTGGTGTTGAAATACTTCTTCCTTATGTCATAAGATTTGCTTGTTCTACAGCTTTACACACTTCATTATAAACCAGGAAGTTAGAAATAGGTTTAAATAGACTGATAGACGTGCAGTTTAAACTTGTTTCTCAGAGGGACGTGAACCGCAGATAGCAGCTCGGACCCCTGGACCAAACTTTGGCACATCTTATCCCCCGGGCCAAATCTTTCTTCAGTTGGTTGTTCCCCTCTCTGTGTATTTACCCATGTGTCTGTGTGTGTTTCAGGTACGGCATCAGCCCAGAAAACATCATCCTGTACGGGCAGAGCATCGGCACGGTGCCCACGGTGGACCTGGCCTCCAGGTTTGAGTGTGCTGCCGTGGTGCTCCACTCCCCCCTCACCTCTGGCATGAGGGTGGCCTTCCCCGACACCAAGAAGACCTACTGCTTTGACGCTTTCCCCAAGTGAGACACACTCACACACACACACCACAAAAGACAAATGGGCACAATGACCCAGATTTTTGGGGGGGTTTAAAGACTCCTACTGGAATCTTGAGCACGTCGCCATATTTGTTTTCGGTTTTAGTTAACATATTAAATGGGTGATGTAGATCACCTCTTTCAGAACTACTAGCTGTAATTCTCTGTAGTACATCTTTAAAATTGTTGTTATGGTTCCTCTGCCAAAAACCTTGATACAAAATGATACATTTGCAATTGCATAAAAACTGCCAAGGTATTTGAGATGGCCTCCTAACTGCTTCTAACCTGTGGGTTGCAGCATAGAGAAGGTGTCTAAGATCCCTTCCCCGGTGCTGATCATCCACGGGACGGAGGACGAGGTGATAGACTTCTCCCACGGCCTGGCTCTGTTTGAGCGCTGCCCCAAGGCCGTGGAGCCCCTCTGGGTTGAGGGGGCGGGACACAACGATATCGAGCTCTACAGCCAGTACCTGGAGAGACTACGACGCTTCATTAATCAAGACCTGGCCGTGGCACACGCCTGAGAAGTCTGTCTCTGTCTGTGTGTCTCTGTCTGTGTGTCTCTGTCTGTGTGTCTCTGTCTGTGTGTCTCTGTCTGTGTGTCTCTGTCTGTGTGTCTCTGTCTGTGTGTCTCTGTCTGTGTGTATGTGAGGTAGTACGTTAAAAGGTGCATCCACTTTGATAAAAGAAACCGTGTGTTTGTGTGTGTGTGTCTGTGTGTCTCCTATGTGTACATATCAGAGTTGAACATGCTCTCTGTATGGGACAGTGGACCGCTGTTGGTCTGCTGTGGTCTCTGCTAATGGACAGCTCTCCCTCTGTACTGCCTTCACCAATCCACTTCTGCAGGGGCAAGCGGACCGAATCCATGGGGAAGAGTCTGCTGTCCTGTGACTGTTTGAACGGGTCAGCTGAAGGTTAGGATCATTGAGTGGGGGTGGGGAATGAAACTGTACTAAATTATTACTCTGTTTGGCTGTTGACTCAGTATTGTCCAATGTGTCTCAGTTTTAAGGGTGGCGATGTTGATGTCTATGAAGCCTGAGATGAACATTACCTAAACCCAGATCTGTTAATGGTAAATATCTGATCTAGAATCAGCCTAGCAAATGGCTATTGTATTTTCCTTTGTAGAGAGGCCTCTGTCTCGATAACTAATGTGAAAATAATATCTTTGGTTATCAGTTTTTAGGTATAGGGGTTCCTTTTATAGACTGTCTTCTCTACAACTCTTAAGAAGACTTCAGTTTACAACGTTGAGGATAGAAAGAGCAGGATTTATGATCAACTGCTCTGGACAATGTCCAGAAGGCCATCAAAGCTGTCATTTTCTGTCAAACTATAATGTTATTTCATGTTTTACATCTGACTGCGTATTTATGAATTGGTGGATCAGTTTTCAGCTTTTCTGTGTCACGACAGACGTTTTCTATTCCTGTTCCTGATAAGACATGCTCTTATATCGTCTTAGAAGTAGAACAGTTTAACTGTCTCAAAGACCTGAAATTAATTTTCAGTCTTTATAATTGTCCTCAAAATATTGATTAATGTATTTTCTCAAGTAATACGAATATTTCCGCAGAACCACAGATGGACACCAATTTAGTCAAACTTTCTTTTAAATGAATTAAGTTCCTGTTTTGTAGGACAGTAACAAGGACCCAACATGGATGCCAGTTTCTGTTGATATCTATAAGAGCTCTTGGATGGTGAATTTGCCGTAAATGAGCCTCTCAGTGTTGTGGTGCAGGTTCCACCACATCAACACACACACACACACTCACTAACACACACACACACAAGCATGACAAGCAGGTCTTAAGTTCAGCACTATTGTACAAAGCATCCAAAGTGTAGTTGAAAATATAATATGTATGTTTGTAGGTCTACTTTAGCATTGTTGAATAACTGCCCCCCCCCCCCCGAAAGACTAGAAGCCAGGACTCTAGGAAGGATCTCGTCCTAAAATACTAAAGTTACTGTACTTGTACCTCTGCATTGACAGGACACTGTATACTGCTTAACACTACACCACAGTTGGGTGGGCTGCTTTTCCATGTCACTTTGAACAAAGATCTACTCCATTCTCACTGTATGCTATCAGCTAAGCTGGTGGAAGTCTCTTGATCTCTTGTTCCATGGTTCTTGGCTGTTCTGGGTTCTAGGCTCTCTGGGTTTGTAACGAGACTGTGAGGCGAGATGGTATCTGAATATATGGGGGAATATTTAATACAGTTGTTCAATGAGACTTGAGACTAAAGAAATAGTCTCTCGACCCTGTGATGATGATGATTTGGGGTTTCGGTTTTCAAAAACCCTGACAACTGTATGCATGTCCATTATTTGTGTTTTGCTGGGCAAGTGTTGGGGTGGGGGTATAACTTAGTGTGTGTGATGTCGGTTGGAAAGTTAGTACTCAAGGCATCACTATATAGAGCTTTTTAAACCGGGGATATCAATTCTGATTTTATTACTGAAACTAAGCTGATGTATTGATTTGAGTTTTGTGCTAGAATTTGGATGGGGACAACACTGGGTGGGATTAGAACGTGTGGGTGTGGTTTATATATGAATATTGTACTTACCTATTCTGTTCTACAGTATGTTTGTTATTATTTGTAATTTCTTTTTTGAACAAAAAAATAAGATGTAATGATATGAATTAATGGGACTAAATCTTGACATTTTTATTGACAATGGGGTGAAAAAATAAAGAACAATTATGTACAAAAAATATAAACCTTTTGACTTAAGGTTTAAAAAGGAATCTATTGTTATTCAGAGTAGTTATTACAATTCATAGGGTATGAAGGGTGTTTACACAGCGATGTTCAAAAGAATGTACAGAGAAAACAAAGTTGAATTGTTGAGAGTATCCTTTTTATGTACATGCTCTTATAGATACCGAACATATGCTATGCAGATGAATACCCTATTTGTAATTACTGTTCGTACAGCAAATGTTTGTCCTTGGGTCTTTTTGGTTTTAAGGAGAGAGTGTCCCCTGCTGGCCTGGTACTACTACTGACACCAGACAGTCACCATAAATTAAAACACCGGCTGAGCTGCAACTACAGTGGTCTTCTAGTTACCAAGATGTGACTGAGACCTACGTGTGTGTGCGTGTGTCACACATAATCAATGTATCAGGAGATGACTCGTGGGACACATCTGTTTTTTCTGCTACGGAAAGCTGTTTCAGCTTACATTTTTTAAATAATGTTTCATGTATAACATTAATGATTGATTATTGTATTGGATACATATGTTTAAACGTTTCCAAGTGCAAAATGTTTACAGAATATAACATGTTGCTTGAAAGGTGCTGAAGGATCATCACCACACCACAGGAAACAAGTATTTACATATAATATGTAATTAGAGGATATAACCGAACTTTACCATCAAGCCCTTTTTATCGCTCTACACAGTCAAATTCACTTCTGAATGCCTTTGGTCTGTGCGTTAGCAAATGAGCTAATGCTTATTGGCAACTTCTTTCAAATTGAAAACACAGATGTCCACATGGTCGCTGTGATTTTATCTGCATGGGTGAGTAGTTAGAAGGCATCAGTGCCAAAGTCCCAATTAGACCCTTTAAAAGGTTAGTATTAGGTAAGTGTAGTGGGTGAAACTGTCACAATTAGTTTGGCTGACAAACACCAGTAGGTGGTGCTAGAGTGTGCATTTATATCAACCATGGTGCATCTCAAATTACATGAACTAGTGTCTATTTTCTATACAGAATGAGGATTGTATTGTTGCTTTGGACAAGCAGTAATGCCCTTCAGCCTTCCAGCATGTGTGTTTCTTCAGACTACATTTCCTGTTATCTGTGAATGAAAGGAACAAGCTGTGAGGGGAGGAAGAGAATAACACCCCCACATATTTTCACACATCTTTCTCTCTCACACACACAGATATTAAACAGTTTGTTTTCCAAAAATGTTTCCCAGTCAGGCAAATCTTATGCCATTAGCAATCCTTACATTTCCTTGTACTGTGGCCCTCAGCAACAAGCCATCTGTCCTATAGAGACTAATAAGTCTATGCTGACAACACAGAGCCTCTTCCAAACAGTCAGCTAAGTCACTGAGCTGCACTGCACTGCACCTGTGCTCTTCTCACTGACAAACGATACTGTACATATTATATTATACTGTATATTCATCGTTTAGACTTCATCTGATATGCTCACCACCTATTTGTAAATAAAGTATGTACATTTTATGTAGCTGTTGCACAAACCGAATGGAAAGTTCAATCGGTTGTTCACAAATGGGTTAGGAAAAGCTTCAGGATGGTCGATCTCTAGGAATTGGGCTGGGTAACCCTGCCTTGTAGCTTATAAAGGATTACGGTTACTCAGCAAAGATTATACATCTAAGTAGTACTGAAAGTGAAAACTCAAATGACGTGGGTGTTCCCATGGTTATGCATGATAACCGTAGCATGACATTCCTCTGGAGCTGTTCTCTGATTTATGCTTATTTCTGTCTGAGAACGTGAACTCTTCCTCCACCCCCCTCCACTCCTTTCCCTCCTCCCCCCCTCCAC
>JACXGJ010013923.1:0-15563 GCA_016801105.1 Esox niger | reverse complement strand
TAGGGCTGTGTGTGTCTAGGGCTGTGTGTGTCTAGGGCTGTGTGTGTCTAGGGCTGTGTCTGTGTTTGTGTGTCTAGGGCTGTGTGGGTGTGTGTGTGTCTAGGGCTGTGTGGGTGTGTGTGTGTCTAGGGCTGTGTGGGTGTGTGTGTGTCTAGGGCTGTGTGGGGTGTTTGTGTGTCTAGGGCTGTGTGGGTGTCTAGGTCTATTTACAGTGTAAATTTAAAAATACATTGTTTTTATTAACATTTGCTAAAAAATCCTCCCTGAATCCAGTGCTGAGTCTTGTCGCCTAGCCATTGGCTGCACCACCTTGCCCTCTGGTCTGGGTGTTTCTAATTGGCTAATGCTGTCAGTGGGAAGCCAGAATGCTCAATCTCTACCTTCATCTGGGAGGATTGGGCCAGCAAGTCTCTACTTTATCAGTCATTAAATGTTAGAACATTCTGGACCACACTTTGGCTGGTTGTTGTTTTGGTCTGCAGAAACAGCACAGCCTGTCCCCGACGCTCTATATGTGGTAGTTGCCATGATTGTGCTACGGTCTGTCTAAGGTCTGTTTTGGTTCCGTCTTTAAAGACACAACTTGAAGGCACACTTTCACTATTCAGTTTCCCAAACATTGTTTCTCATAACAGACTGTTTTTTCAGGACTTGCCTTTTCACTGATTACATTCACAGCCACCCACAGTTGTACTTAGTGTAAAGACACTGCTAATGGTTGACAATGACATGCCAGAGTCTATGTTTAAAGGTTTAATATGGAGACGTGATATTTCAGGATGCACCCAGGGATAACCACAGAAATATCATGAAACTATTGACCACCCCCAAGTCTGGCTGCTTGACATTTGTAGCCCTGCTTACTTCACTAGGAATGGTTTACTGCTACGTTGACAAAAACCCTGTGATTAAGGGCCAAATGTTAAAAGAGTCTGCCACAGTTATATTGTCATTTGATGATAGTAGAGCTGCAGGTAAACCTTAGCACCTCCATAGGGTCGTGTTTGTCAGCCATGTGCTTGGAATGTGTCACACATTGTCATAAACGGGGAGGCTAACTAGCCTCCTGTGTTTTTTCACGTTATGTCAGTGCTCCTGATATCTGCTCTCTGTCGCCCCCTGTGGCCTCCCACAGCAACAGCGCCGCGAGCGGGAGATGAGGAGGCAGCAGGAGCGAGAGCAGCGCCGGCGTGAGCAGGACGACAAGAGGCGCATGGAGGAGGTTGAACGCCGGCGTAAAGAGGAGGAGGAGCGCAGGAGGGCCGAGGAGGAGAAGAGGAGGGCCGACCGCGAGCAGGTAGGCGAACTCTCCTCGGACAACACCTCCCGTCACGGCGCTAGTACTCCTCACCTTAAACCTGCTCACTTGTATGGGTGTATGACTGTGTTTGTGTTTGGACTGACAGGAGTACATCCGTCGCCAGCTGGAGGAGGAGCAGAGGCACCTGGAGATCCTTCAACAACAGCTGCTCCATGAACAGGCCATGCTACTGGTGAGACCAAACTCTGTAAGCCTGTCTATATTCTTCTATCCATCTCTCCCTATATCCATCTGTCCTCCTGGCCTTCTAGGTCAGTGGTTCGCAATGTATGGGTTTCACTCTGTATAAAGGTGTTGAAGTGTGTCAACAGCAAGGCTCAAGACGTGACTACCTGGAAAAGCAGCTCCGCCATAGTTTGGCAGGATTTCAGAAGTAGAAATAGCAACTGACAAGAGGTGCAGTGATCTAAAATGCCACCTCACATTTTGACCGTGTCACTCTGGCCTGGCATATGATTCCTGGCGGCAGCATATGAACGGTGTCCCAAATCCTGTGCCAGCTATGTAATAACACGTTGAACGGCTTGATGAGATGTGCAAGAAATGACTCTGCTGTGGAGTTTTTGCAATAAGGCAAGGCCAACATTACACTACCGAATTGGACATTATGAAAGTGGTGTGAGAAGGTAAAAACGTGATAAACCTTAAAATAATGTCTCCTCTCAAAAGTTTACATTTGCACTATTGAGAAAAATGTATTCATTGTTTATTTCTACATCTGAAAATGTCGATGTTTTGTGAAAACATCTGAAACCTTTTTCAAAGAGTATCTTAAGACAGCTCAGTTTTATTCCCCCGTTGATGTCGTCAGGATGTGCCCCAGTCTACAGGAAGAGAGGGTTTCCCCTGTTTCTCTCCCTATGTTCCTGACTCTATTGAGACCGCGTATTGACAGTGGATATATACGTGGTAACACGTTGATACTAAGCCTGTTGTTCAAGGCCTCAGCCTCCCTAGGGTTTAGAGGACATTCTGTATTGTGAGGATATGATTACTCACATCCCTCCATACTTCTCTTCCACACAATGTAGCACGGTCTCCACAGCATTTTCGGATGCATCATCAGCTTTTAGCTGTGTCATTTTCCCATTTCCGTTTAAACTGACATTTGAGCTATATTCTAATAGACTGTTGTCGCAGCGTTCTAATCTACAGATATTGGGTCGTGGCTAGAATATACAAACCCAATCACCATCTCCCTGGTTACATGGACACAGCTTCTACCATTAAGACACCACCCAGGGCTTCATACAGAACTCCTTCAGATAGAACGGCACACACCATGCATCACCACGCCTCCATGCACTCAGGAGCACAAGTGGAGGGAGCTGGAGGAGCAGCGGAAGGCCCAGAAACTCCAGAAGCAACTACTACAGGAGCAGGTCTACCTACTGCTCCTCCAACAGGAGCCCAAACCACTGCAGGCAGACGCCAACAGACCTCAGTTCTCACGACATCCATTGGTCCCAGAAAGGGCTGAGTCCCCACAGCGGCTGACCCCTGACCCAAAAGGCCCTGACCCAAATGGCCCTGACCTCAAGCCAGTCGGAGAGGTGAAACCCTACTCTGTTGCCATGACGCTGCTACTACCGAACGCTGCCGTAGCATGTGTTGCTGATCTAGTTCACTGATGTAGAGTGTGCGTCTGTCTGTGTGGGGTGTGTTGCTTGACTGCTGGTGTGGGGGACTTTCGCTTCAGTGGTCCTGTTCCTATTCAGGGTGAGATTGAACCACGTTTCTTATTAAAACTTTCAAATTTTTTCGCTCAGATATTAAGTTATCTTGTCTGGGTTTTGTGACAATGGAGACCCCTGTTGTCAGACTGAGGTACAGCATCTAGGGAAAACAGCCAGTGTACATCTTCTGTGTATTTACTATATATTCATTTAATCCATTCACGAAATGTTCAGGAACATAAACACATAACCTGTTCTTTGTCAATCAAAGCCTGCCTGGCTACCCCTGAAACATCTTTGTTTTGGGGTTTGAATCGGTTACCAGCAGGATCTAAGAGTCTTGATTCATCCTTCCGTTAAATCAGTGTATTGGTTTGACAGGAGGGTTATATTCGGGCCAGGAGATATACAAAATCTGTGGCTCTGTCCCCTTTCATCTATGTGTACTTATTTGGCCTCACATTGATCACCATTTTACGTACATTATTCCTTCGTGTCATTATTCATTCACCAATCCCCACATGTTCTTTAATCAATGTCTGAAACATTAGAGCAACGTTTTGCTATCTGGAATAGAGATTAAATAGTGATATTTCCCCTCACTGATACCCTCAAGGGTAATGTGAACCTTTTTTCTGCTTTGCGAGGGATGTCACCTCTGCCGTTTTAATTAGCGTAGCTGTAGTCTCTCTGTAGGAGATGCTAATGACCCAGTCTAATGACTGTCTCCGGCCTGGTGCTTCTGTGTGTTCCTGGCATTACCCTGCTGTTTCCATTAAGGCGACCAGGGAGGACAGCAAGGTCTTGATTCTGGGTTTGGTTTGCTGACTGGGCGTAACTAGCCGTTGTTTCAGGTCTTGTGTGGTTGACTGTCTCCTGACAGCGAGGCCTCTTACGGTGTCTTGATGATGGATGATGAACCGCCCGCCCCTGTTGTTCATCGTGTCCTTAACCTCTCTGGTATTCCTGTTGTTGCTAATGGTTTGTAGTTCCTGCCGTCTTGCTTGTACTACATCTGTGCCGTGCAGCTGGAACTGACAGGGGGGTCCTTACTGATCCTACTAATGCCCCCCCCCCCCTGCCCTGCTGCTGAGGTGGCCCTCCCTCCCTCCCCCCTGCCTTTGTTCGTGTGAGGTAAACCATTCTTTATCTGTCCTTGCAGGCCGATGAGAGGTACCGTAAGAACATCCAAGGTTCTCCTCAAGCCGCCCAGGTTAAGGTCCAGCCCCCGGTTCCTCCTCGAGCAGCAGAGACCGTTGCCAATGGAAACGCACCCGTGGCCGCCCCGCCCGCCGTGCACAGGCCAATGGAACCCCAGGTAACAGCGGTCACCAAGACAACCTCCTTATGCTACACTGTGCTTTTCCTTAGTTCTTCTCTTTCCAAATCCCTCCTCCATTCCAAGTTTCTTCCCCTTACAGGGTGCTTTCTCTCCCTCTCTCTCTCTCTCTCTCTCTCTCTCTCTCTCTCGCCCTCTGGCTAGTTTTCTGGGTTGTGTGTCCTCTGCGGTTGTGTAACTAGCTACAGTAGATAACTATTCTTGTTTACTGTTTCTCTTTCCCCCTCACTTACTCTGTTCCAGTCTCTTGTAGTCTCTGTTCTCTTTTCTGCTCTAGTTTTGTTCTAGCTGAAGTATTTCAGGAGTTCCAGATATGAGGCTGCTGTTTGCTCTTCCTTAATGATGACATAGTTAACCTTTCTAGTCCCTTACTAATGACATAGTTGACCTTTCCACTCCCTTAATAGGTGCCTCCAACTTCTTTGATACTTTCCTGCTCCATTGTGTTGGTACGAGGACAAGGCTACCTGCTTCTGATCTCACCACTCCTTTTTAGTACCAGCTTCGTCCACTCACTAACTCTCTTCCTCTGACTGCTTTCTGTGTGGTGTGAGTGGTTTATGCATCGGCAGATATTGGTCAGGAGGATCCTTTTATCAAGACATAGCTTCTACGTTGTGCCTGTGCTAAACAGGATCTACATATTTCATAATTCATCTTTCCATTTTCGTAGTGACACAGTGTATTACGCATCGGATCTGCTCCGAGAGTGTCTCACCACGGTGGGAACGCAGTCATTTGTGTCACAGCTTTCTGGTTTCGGATATCATGGTGACGTAACAGAGTTGAATCTGGTGGCGATATTCCTACATAGTTGCACGGAAACGCTGAATGCTGCCACTTTTCAGTAATTAGTGTCATGTCATTGGAGACAGTTATGGGAGCGGGTTTTATGGGCTTGTTAGAGAAGATTCCTTTGAGTGATAAATCTGTTTTAACAAGGTTTCCTGTCTACCGGGCTACTCAGTGCAGATTGGATAGGATGTGGGCAGGGTGTTAATGTAGGTGTAGATATCGTAGGCCTATGGATATCCTATTTGATTCTTTCAGTTGCTTGCCCCCCCAGGAAGCGTCCTTGAATGTGTGCATGCTTTCTGTGAGTGTGTGATTGTGTCTGTCTCTGCATGACGCCGGCTGACCTGTAAATGCTTGGTTTATGTGATCCGTGCTCACCACTAGCGGGGAGACTGAGGCTTCATGAGCACCAAAACGGGTGAAGCCGTCATAGGAAGTCTGATGAGCCATACGATTGGTTCGCATCACGGACAGCCAAAGACTTCCTATTGATCGCATGACCTCCCCGCCCCCCCCCACACACACCCGTGTTTGTTTCCTGAAGCGTCGGTATCCAGTCAGTCTGCCGCCTGTGTATGTGGTCTTGTATGATCTCCCTTCCCCGTACCCCTCCTCCCTGAGTGTCCTCCTCCGCTGACAGCCCCCGTCTGTGATCTCTGTCTTTCGGAAGGTACAGTGGTCCAATTTGGCAGCTCCCCCCATCGTTTCACGCTGTCCTTCCTTCAGCGAGCCCATGGTCCCTAGCTTTGCACAGCTCCACCTGCGCTCTCAGGAGCAGCAACATCACCCTGCACCTTCATCATCATCATCATCATCATCATCGCCCGCACGTACTGACCCGCAGCCCCACCCCCAGCCTAGGGCCGTACCCCTTGAGAAGGCCCCCACAGACGACACACCTCCCAGGGTAAGAACAGGCCCATCCCCTGGAAAAGGAGGCTAGATTGGTAGTCAATCGACTTTACTAGGAAGTCTGAACTGCAGACTGGATTCTCACTTGACAACCATTTCGGAGAGCATAACATTGACCTGGTAATTGCAACTGTAGGTACGTGGCCATTACATCACCATACTGTAGAGGATGGTATTTCAGTGAGCGTCCTGGACCTCGGAAAGGATTCACAGAGTGTACAATGAAATGAAAGGGTTAAAGGCCGGTCTCTGTTTTTCCTGGTGTCTCTCCTCTGAGAACCCTCTCTCCTTTAGCCACCCAGACCTCTGTAGGAGATGGATGTAAAAATACCAGAGAATGCTGCAGCAGCGATCTCATGACGCCTTTTGCATCTCCGCGTAAACAGAAATAGCTAACAAATGCTATCACAAATAACATGTAACATTAGCCCCTATCTGCACACGTCATTGTCCTCTCTCCACATAGGGCCTGCCTATCAAACAACACTTTCTCTTCTTTGGCGAGGTATGAGTCTTTTCCTGTTCCGCCCTCCATTCCCACGTAAACCTCTGTTAGTGTCGCCTGTCAGTGTCTGTGTTAGTTAGCATTTCATCCGAACGAAGTGGCTGTTCATCTGCTTTGCTTTGGATGCTGCTCCTCGTTCCTACTCAGGCTGCTGTTCCTCTTTTACCCTGGAAACTACCGGTGCAAACAAATCAACACTATAACCTCCCAAGACGTTTTGTGTTAATGATGAAAGTGTGTAAATATAGTCCTGTCTAGCTATTTCTTCCAGTGGAGGGGCTTCACACAAGTAGGTTTTCAGGCCGCATAGTTAAGACGTTGTAGACGAGTTGTAGGGTCGTTTTTAAAGGGTCCACCGTTTGTATTCCTGGCACCCCTGTCGGTCTCTCACGCACACACCTGCTCCCAGGGAGCACGGTGTGCGTGTTTGGCTGTTGAGTGCGGTTGTGAGCTTGCGTCTGTCTGTGTGGAAGGTTCCTGTGAGGACTACATCCAGGTCTCCGGTACTGTCACGCAGGGACTCCCCTGTCCATGGCAATGCCAGTGCCACGCCCAGCATCCCAGCCGGCCAAAGGAATGCCAGCAGGTACCTTCTTATGTCCCTCCAAGGATAATGGTTCTCTTTCATTTTTGGGTCCCTCCCTGTCTAACTCCCCTTTATTTCTGTTACTGTCTCCACTGTTGGACCCTTTGTTTTGCTATCTCAACACAACCATCCCCCTTTTCTCCTCAGGGGCCCATCACTGTTATATAAATGTCTCTGTCTGTTTGTCTGTCTGTCTCCTCTGTGTGATTAGCGTGTAGGAGGGTTTTATGTAACATCGCTTACTGTTCTGCGATGCCTGTTGTGGTGTGTTTGTGAAACTTGTTGTTACTGTGTGTACTTAGATAAGGGTTTGTCCACACGTTTGTATGTCTGTGTCTATCGTCTTGTGTGTGTGTGTGTGAGAGAGTGTGTGTGTGTGTATGTATATAGATATATAGCTATATACAGCCCTGGAAAAAATTAAAAGACCACTGCACCTTTTTCTTTCCTTTCCGAATAAGTTGGCATAGAAAAGTTTTGAGTGAGGAACAGAAGGGTTAAAATGAAGAGACCACTGTGACTGTGCTAAAACGCCCCCCCCATTTGTCCTCAGTGCTGCAGCAGAGCCCCGTCTGCTGTGGGAGAGGGTGGAGAAGCTGGTTCCCAGGCCGGTCAGTGGTGGCAGTAATGTCAGTGGTGGCACCGGGAGCTCCTCGGGCTCCAGTAACTCCAGTTCCCAGCCCAGCTCTCACAGCGGCTCAGGAGAGAGGTTCAGAGCCCGCTGTGAGTCCGACCTTCCCAGATACTCTCTCTCTCCATCTCTCACACACACATATAAACAAACACACACTTATATACACACACACACACACACACACACACACAGGTACATAGTCTCATGCACATTGGTGAGGCTTCATGACCATGTGAAATATACCGTATTTTTGACCATTTATCTACGTTGACAGCGTTGCACATACACACTGTTTTGTAAAACTATACTTACGAGTACCTTTTGTGAAGTAGTAACAAGTATTATCCTTTTCTAGTCTTAATTATAACCCGACTTATAGACCTAAAATAGACTTTTCTATTTTTCTTGTAAGGATTCTGTTACTCACAATTATAGCTCTGCAAACACACCCATAACGTGTAGACTGCTGTAAACAAAGTACTTTAATTAACAATTCTATTCTTGCATATTCTTGGCAAGCAGCATATTACAGTAAGCATCACAACAGTATATGGCACGTAAGTAACTTAGTTGTTGAATGCACCCAGACAATATTCAATATAACTAATTCGCAATCTGCTATTCCCCATTGTCCCCTTCTTAGCCACATCAAAGTCTGAAGGTTCTCCCCTCCAGCGCCCAGAGCATGCTGGGAAAAAACCTGAGGAGAGGAAGGACTTGGTCAAATCTAATCGACCAGCGGTGAGACTGCTAGTGGAGTAGCTAACTAGTTAACTGGCCAGCGTACTAACTAGTGAAAAAGTGGACAAAATATAATTACAACCCCTCAGAAAGCGGTGGTATTAAACACATTTTTGCGTGGAAGTGTTGGTTTTTCCATGAGCTGACTTAGTTTGTGTGTGTTTCGCCCGGTTGTGGTTCACCTGCTGTGGATTACCGGTCCTGTGAATTCTGTAGGGTGAAGTGGTAAGCTAGTGTGAAACTGAGTGTGTGTTTGTACTAATCATGTCATTGAATGAAGGATTCTGTACTAATGATGTCATTGGCTGAAGGGTTCTCTCCTAATGGCTTGACTATGACCTGATTGCTGCAGTTTTGCTCATGCTTCTATTAACTTCAATATCTCTTCTCATGCATCTTTCTAACATATCTTTCTATTAGATTATTCAATCTCAAACTCATATTTGCAGCTCTGATTTGACTGGTGTGTTCAGATCATCTGATGGACTCACTAACCTGTTCCAGTGTGATGGGCACATTGGCAGTATGACCGCAGTGTGTACTGACTCACCTCCTTTCTCATATGTTTTGGCTTTGCTCCTCAATGGCTGGCGCCCCCGTGACCTTACTCCCCCAGTGCAGCTTCTTGCATCCTGTCTCCTGCATTTAACCCTGCAAGTGACCCGGAACCAAATCCACAACCCGGAAAGGACGGCTAATAAAGTAGAGCCAGACTGACTGAGCGAGAGAGTAAAGGAAGGAAACATCGCTTGACCTCCGACCTCTCCTTCTGTCTAGGACCTGACAGCATTGGCTAAAGAGCTGCGTGCGGTGGAGGATGTGCCACGCCCACACAAGGTGACTGACTACTCGTCGTCCAGTGAGGAGTCGGGGACCACGGATGAGGACGACGATGAGGAGGTGGACCAGGAGGGAGGAGAAGAGTCTACCTCGGGACCAGAGGACACTCGTGCTGTGTACGTAGAGGATGCCTGACCCTTGACCCCACCTGACCCTTGACCCTACTCGCATTGACCCTCTGATGACTATAACCACCTCTTTTTCACTTGTGTGTTTCTACCACCCACTCCAACAGCTCTTCCAGGCTGAGCAACGGAGAGACGGAGTCCGTGAAGACTATGATAGTTCACGAGGAGGGCGACGCTAAAACCACGCCCTGTAAAGACGGCACACTGATCGTCAGGCCGGTAAGGCCGCCACACACGCCACACCAGGTGGCTGGAGTCGGTCACCTGTCTGCTATCGACACAGGAACTCCTTGTGGTTGTTTCGTTGTGACATTTCATTCACTCATTCTTCCCCCTGTGGTGTGGTATTTTGTTGGACCTTTTTATCTGTTCTGTCACTGTTTACTTTGTGTTACTGGTGATGGGGTTAGTCAGAGTGGATAGTCCTTGGTTAACCTGAAGAGATGGACCTTCTCCCGGTACTTACCACCTGGTAGTATAAGGGCTGTATAGTAGTCTTGCAACACACTGAATATCATAGAAAGACTAATATTTAGAATGTCACACATATTGAAAAATGTTTTCTACATACTAATCTCTAGAGAAGTCTCTCTAAAGCATTTTCTAGTAGTAGAACAGTCTTCCCTTAACAAGTAGCAAGTAGAATCCCTCCACCTGAGAGCAGGCGTTGAAGACCCAAGGTGTGCCCCTGTTCTTGCTTCCAGAGTACAGATGAAAACAAAAAGCGACCCGTCCCCAGCCCTGGTCAAGGCCCTGTCCCTGGCTTTATCTCAAGCCCTGGGCTGATTCACCCTGCCCTTCAGGGCCCTCAAGGTCACCAGGAGAGAAATGGCTTTGCGGGCCGCATTCACCTCCTGCCCGACCTGATCCAGCAGAGTCACCACTCCCCCTCCTCCTCAGCCTCCTCCTCCCCTTCCTCCTCCAGCATGGCCAGCCCCACCATGTCCTTGTCCCCCCAGAGCCCCCTGGACAAGCTCAGCATTCTCCTGGAGGTACGTCCTTCTCAGCCCCCCTGCGACCCATTTACGGGTCATCCTTCAGGTTTTTGTTAGGAGCACCCTCTGCTGGTTGCATCTGGTAGTGCTCTCTTTGGCCAGTGGGGCTATTTCTCGTTTCCATTTTCTGAGTTTCGGCTACTAGTCTCCAGCAAGCTTGGTGGGCAAGGTGGTGTGGTGATGAAACGTTTTTTTTTTGCTCCCCTTTGAAAGGTATGACTTTGACAATTGAGGCCACATTCCTGATTTTTTACAGAATATCTTGTTTCCTTTTTGAGACGTTGATTCATATTCATAGGTTTTGCTGGCTTATGTCCCAGCAGGCCGTTATGGGTTTCCCATATGATTATTATATATGGATGTTTAGTATATAAGTCTTTAGAGATCTAGCGGAGATGTTCTGAAATAGGCTACTACAGAATATTTACGCTCAAAGAGGTCTGGTGTATATAGTCACTATATCTTGGATAAGGGTTATTTTTAGGATTAGTGTGTCATGGACTGCCTGGATATCCAACCCTTCTCCATACCCGAGGGGCTGTGGTATAGTGGCCATTGGTGATGTAAATCTGTTTCCAACATAAAGATATGGGTTTGTGTCTATTTTTCAAACCCCTGGGGTTACGGTGGGATCTCCTATGGCTTCCAGACAAACCATTTAGAGGTTAGACAACGACGTTTAAAGTTCTGGGATTTACTCTGGTGATTTACCTTCATTGAGATTTTTTGGTGAAAATGCCATCTGTTTTGCCCACCACCACTAAACACCTTTTGGTTTTTGCTTGTTTCACTTCTTGTTATTTCTTTCCCCTGCACTTATACAGCTCTTATCTGCATGCAACAAAAGTGTTGTGTTTTTCCCTTTTCTTTGCTTGTCTTTTTCCTCTGTTTTGTTTCATTTGTGCAACATATTCAACATGGGAACGTTTTATTGATTTTCAAACATCCAGCTGCTATCATAGTCTTGGTCTATGACTTGGCAGGTATGTTAATGTCATAGTTTTATAAAGTGAAGTATCCTCATTGTTTTTCCGTTCACCTGCTCCTGCAGAGCCATTCTGCCAGCAACACCATGCAGAAACACAAGTCCTCCTCTTCCTTCACTCCCTTCATTGATCCGCGCCTTCTCCAGATCTCTCCATCTGGTGCCGCGCTCAACAACCTGGGTAAGCCCCTCACACCATCTCCCAGAGCCTATTCTGGACGATGGGTCCCCTTCCGCGCTGGTTTTCTAGTGTCAGTCAACCAAACAACTCTCTACAAGGGATATAGGACGGCATGGCAGTATTTTTAACTGAATCCTTTTATTGTACTCGGCAGCGTTTGGGAATGATGCCCGGCTGGCCGAGGCCCTGAGGGCGGACCCTTCGCGTAAGGGCTCTGTGGTCAACGTGAACCCTGTCAACACACGGCCACAGAGTGACACACCGGAGATCCGCAAGTACAAGAAGAGGTTCAACTCGGAGATCCTGTGCGCTGCACTCTGGGGTGATTGGTCACCGCTATCTCAGCTTTGTCCATATTACAGTGTCATCACTTGTCCTCACCACCAGGAGGCACTCAACTAAACACAAACGTGTGTGCGTGTGTGTGTGTGTGTGTGTGTGTTTAGGAGTGAACTTACTGGTGGGGACCGAGAGTGGTCTTATGCTGTTGGACCGTAGCGGTCAGGGAAAGGTCTACCCCCTTATCAGCCGACGTCGCTTCCAACAGATGGACGTCCTTGAAGGCCTGAATGTCCTGGTCACTATATCAGGTAGGTACACATAGGAACCATACGTCCAAGCACACCCTCATTAATATTAAGTATAGAGTTAACATGCAAACACAGGAAGGCACATGCAAAACACATGTGCATGGAATTGGGTGGTCTTAAGTGATCCTCTGATGAGACCGCGTGTGCTGTACAATCTGCTCTTTCTGGCTGTTGGTCCAAAAACTGCCAATATGGAGCCAAAGAAGGTCCCTGAAAGATGTGCACTGTGTCATGTATGCGCTGATTTTCACAGGCTAACTGAGATATGACAGTGATTCTACTTATAGGTTATGCAATTTTTTATCTTTAGTTGACTCAATCATACCCTATTTACTCAGACAGTGTCCAAATGTAGTTTCCTGCTTCTGTTTCCTGTACTGTGGTCACACAATTCACTTTAACATCCAACCAACGTAGACTTGTCTGTTGTCACCCAGTGTTGCCATTGATGTCACAACAGACAAAGTCAGAGGAAATGGAGTAATTAGTCAACACGAGAGAAAGATGTCAAATACATGTACAGCATGTTCATGGTGGAAGAACGGAAACTCACACATATGGATTGCAAGGACATTCATTTTGCAATGAAGGAAGTGCTCAATGGTTGAAAGATTGTCAGACTAATTTGTGCTGCTTCTTTTTTGCATTTAAAAAATACACTGTTCCACAAAAGGCGATTGCTCATACAGACTGTGAGGCACGTGGCCATAGTTTGCAGGCAGACATTCAGTCATGGTTTGATTATGATATTAAAATTGGGAAAACAAACCTCACCTAAGCAACTTCAACCACACTGTGACCTCCATGCACGACGTGCCGGTTCCAGCATCTCAGAAACAGACACATGCACTGAAGTGCGTAGGGCTGACAGTGAGTGTTGTCACCAACAGACAACATCCAGCCGGTGGTAGTCCTGTTGAGAAAGGAGGGTGGGTGTGGATCTGTAGGCAAACCTTTGTTATTACATGAGACCAATTATGCAGATGCATTATGGGTACTTTGACCCTTGACCCCCCCCCCCCTTCCCCCACTGCCTGTGCTTGTTCTGTGCAGGCAAGAAGAACAAGCTGCGTGTGTACTACCTGTCCTGGCTGAGGAACAAGATCCTGCACAACGACCCTGAGGTGGAGAAAAAGCAGGGCTGGGTCACCGTGGGAGACCTGGAAGGGGCTGTGCACTACAAAGTTGGTACGTTCCACAACCAGTTCAAAGGGGTTGACTTGGTACAGTCCATTAACAGTAAATGTCTGTTATAGTGTAATTTTTCTGTCATGTTCAAATGTGTTTTTGTTATGGTCACTGATGTATCAGTCATCTAAAGATTAGATTTTTCAAATGACTCTTCAAATCAACCAATGTTTCCAGCCATTGTTCCAGTTGGTCCTATAACTGTACCGTGTATGTTTAAACAGGCAGGCATGGGTGAATGGTACACTGGTTCACCACAGCACATCATGTCAAGACTGAGACATGTTGAAAAATAAAATGTCCAGAGTTTGGTAATGAGATACACAACAACATCCTGAAATATAAGACCAGAATGTTCTGTTGGACTCTATGCCCACAGGGTAAAGTTCGCTTTGGGGAAATCCCTCCTCTCTTGCTAGAGCCCTCAGGAACTCGACCATTTTTGGGGGGCGAGGGTTTACACAATTGCTACCCGGTGTCCCAATTCTTTACTTCCAAGTTAAGATAATACTGTGTTTAAAACCTTTTAACTTCTGACAACGTTCTTGTGTCTCTCTGTTTTATCCCTCAGTGAAATATGAGAGGATTAAGTTTCTGGTTCTGGCGCTGAAGAATTCTGTAGAAGTCTATGCGTGGGCTCCAAAACCATACCACAAGTTCATGGCCTTCAAGGTGAGCAGTGAGTAATCCTAATGTAAGACGCCTCAGAAAAGGAACCTTTCCTCGCCATCCGTGACAAGCAAAAGGTTCCTCTTTTTATGGGAAACAGGAACCTTTACTGCTTGCTCTTTTTGCTATTTTAGGCTGCATATCTGCAAAAGCACTTTGTGACAATTGCTGATGTAAAACGTATTTTGTGAAATAAATTAAATTGATTGAGAGATAAGCTGTTTATGAAGTTTACAGTGGGACCTTTTTTTCTCTCCTCTACATTAGATGGATAGGTTGGACAGTGAAGTCACCTGTCAAGGACCACAATTTATATACATAATTTTTGTTGCCCGAATACGTTTTTTTTTATTAGCGTGTCATTAGCACATAAGAAAGAAGGCATCTGTGGTCCTTTCCAACATTATCCATGGGCGTCACATTGGCACTGCATTCATATGTCAATAATGGGTTAATCTCACTTGAACCATCATTTCAGATGTTGTCTTATTGTCACACATTTCTAAAATGAGCACACAACCAATATTAGGATACCTGTTGTACTGGAATGGTTCCTATGAATAGCCATGTAGAAGTTAACGTTCCATGTAAAAAAAAGTCCACTTGTTGTCGCTTTCAAGGACAATGCACATTGGGGAAGTAGTACCTCAAAGGTAATTTGAAAAAAAAATGAACTATTCATCAGGACAAAAGAGTTGAAAAGAAAAGCCTTGAGTGAGGAAAAGATGGGTTCAATTCTGGTTTTACTGGCTAAGGGATACAGTGAGCGTCAGGTTGCATCCATCCTGATCATTTCAAAGATGGAGGTTCATAAGAACAAGTTCAAGCAACAGACATTGGGGACAACAAAGCTACAGACTGGCAGAGGGTGAAAATGACCGTCAACTCATTCGAATGTCACTCAACAACTGTAGGATGACATTAAGTGACCTACAAAAAGAAAGGCAAACAGCAGCTGGGGTGAGGACGGTTCATAACAGGCTCCTAGGGGCAGGGCTGAAGTCGTGCAAAGCTAGAAAAAACGCCCTTCATCAATGAGAAGCAAAGAAGAGCCAGGCTGAAGTTTGCAACAGACCAAAAGGATTGGACCGTAGAGGAACTGAGTTAGGTCATCTTCTATGATAAGTCAAATGTTCAGCTTTGCCCAACACCTGGTCGTCTAATGATTTAACGGAGACCTGGAGGGGCCTACCAGGCACCGTGTCTCACATCCACTGTGACATTTGGTAAAGGATCGGTGATGATCTGGGAATGCTTCAGCAGGGCTGGTGAAATATGCTTCAGCAAGGCTGGTGAAATATGCTTCAGCAAGGCTGGTGAAATATGCTTCAGCAAGGCTGGTGAAATATGCTTCAGCAAGGCTGGTGAAATATGCTTCAGGAAGGCTGGTGAAATATGCTTCAGCAAGGCTGGTGAAATATGCTTCAGCAGGGCTGGTGAAATATGCTTCAGCAGGGCTGGTGAAATATGCTTCAGCA
>JACXGJ010013922.1:0-15562 GCA_016801105.1 Esox niger | reverse complement strand
CTGTGTTAGAGGGGGTACTGGCTGGAGTACTGGCTCTGTTAGAGGGGGTGAAGGGATTGGCAGCAAGTCTTCTGGAGGATGGTGTACTGGCGGTGTTAGAGGGGGTACTTGCTGGGGTGCTGACTGTGTTAGAGGGGGTACTGGCTGGGGTGCAGACTGTGTTAGAGGGGGTACTGGCTGTGTTAGAGGGGGTACTGGCTGGGGTGCAGACTGTGTTAGAGGGGGTACTGGCTGGGGTACTGACTCTGTTAGAGGGGGAAGCAAATGATGTGGTGTAATTCAACAATTTGGATTTTGGCGCTGGTGTCATGGGGATGGGAGATGGGGCGGGGGCAGGTATTGGGTGAATCTGATTGACTGAACTCAAAGTGGGATAAGAATTTGTTTGATAAAAGGTAAGGGTGGCTCCAGTTTGAGAAGGACTGAACGTGGATGGAATTGTCTGCGATGGGGTAGAAGAAACAATGACTTGAATCATGTTGGATCTTGAGGTTAAGGAAGTGGACTGGATTGAGACCGTTTTTGATTTGGGAGTAGCAGCTACGATTTGAGTGAGGCCTGATAGTGGTGTTACGGAAGTGGATGGGACAGAGAGCGTTTTTGGGGGAGCGGAAGCCAAATACGACCTGGGCGCAGCACCATCATTATATGTGATGAGGAACTCGGGGTACACCTGGTGCCTTTCAAACACCACATATATGGATGGCTCCTGGACATTGTCAACACAGCTGTCATAGAGAGAGGGGTTTCCCTCGCCTTTTGAAGGGGGCCTGCGGAGCTCAGAGTTCCCCTTTGTGTAGTCACCAACAAGCACCAGACAACAAAACATGGACCTCTCTCCTGAGTGACCAGTGTATCTGTGTGAGTACTTAGCATCTCTGGCAAAGTAGCTCCCTGAAACAAGTAGAAACAGTCATTAAGAAAAGAAAGACCAACATACAGAGTACATTGAGTACGCTCCATCCTACTGGACCTTCCACGTCGCCCATGAGCAATCTAAACTTATTTCGTAAGTTCTAATAAAATCGGACTCAGATTTTAACAAACGGTGAGCATGAGTTACCTTGGCCATATACAGTCCCATTGGTTCCACAAAGCCTCCAGTCAAAGTTATCTCTGCAAATGGCATCTACATGTTTTGTGTCTGTTCCGTGGAAGAGCGTTAGCTCCTTGCTGCTTTTATCCCCATTGTTTCTCTTCATTCTGTCTCTTGTCCTATAAAAATGGATGAAAGCTATAGCTGCATATCCCTTTCATTAACCTAACTGACTTTGACAGTAACAGACATGAGTGTGTGTTTTAGGTCTAACTATAGTCATGAGGACCAAATGTCCCAATGAGTATAGTAAAAGGTCATTTCTGGCTCAGGGTTTAGGTTTAGGGTCAAACTTACGATTAATTTTAGAGTTAGAAATAGGGTTTCTTTAAGGTCCAGGCATTGTTGGTTAAATTTAGGGTTAAGGTTAGGCATTACACCTACAGTTGGGAGAACAAGTATTTGATACACTGCTGATTTTGCAGGTTTTCCTATTTACAAAGCATGTAGAGGTCTGTAAATTCGTACACTTCAACTGTGAGAGACAGAATCTAAAACATCCAGAAAATCACATTGTATGATTTTTTTATAATGAATTAGCATTTTATTGCATGACATAAGTATTTGATCACCTACCAACCAGTAAGAAGAGGCTCTCACAGACCTGTTAGTTTTTCTTTAAGAAGCCCTCCTGTTCTCCACTCATTACCTGTATTAACTGCAACTGTTTGAACTCTTTACCTGTATAAAAGACACCTGTACACACACTCAATCAGACTCCAACCTCTCCACAATGGCCAAGACCAGAGAGCTGTGTAAGGACATTAAGGATAGAATTGTAGACCTGCACAAGGATGGGCTACAGGACAATAGGCAAGCAGCTTGGTGAGAAGGCAACAACTATTGGCGCAATTATTAGAAAATGGAAGAAGTTCTAGATGACAGTCAATCTCCCTCGGTCTGGGCCTGCATGCAAAATCCTGCAGCGCACGGAAGGACCCCCTGCTCAAGCCAGCGCATGTCCAGGCCCATCTGAAGTTTGCCAATGACCATCTGGATGATTGACCTTCTGGATGATCCAGACAAGGAATGGGAGAAGGTATTTTTGTCTGATGAGACAAAAATAGAGCTTTTGGGTCTAAACTCCACTCGCTGTGTTTGGAGGAAGAAGAAGGATGAGTACAAGCCCAAGAACACCATCCCAACCGTGAATCATGGAGGTGGAAACATCATTCTTTGGGGATGCTTTTCTGCAAAGGGCACAGGACGACTGCACCGTATTGAGGGGAGGATGGATAGGGCCATGTATCGCGAGATCTTGGCCAACAACCTCCTTCCCTCAGTAAGAGCACTGAAGGTGGGTCGTGGCTGGGACTTCCAGCATGACAACAACCCGAAACACACAGCCAGGACAACTAAGGAGTGGTTCCGTAAGAAGCATCTCAAGGTCCTGGAGTGGCCTAGCCAGTCTCCAGACCTGAACCCACTAAAAAATCTTTGGAGGGAGCTGAAAGTCCGTATTGCCCAGCGACAGCACCGAAACCTGAAGGATATGGAGAAGGTCTGTATGGAGGAGTGGGCCAAAATCCCTGCTGCAGTGTGAGCAAACCTGGTCAAGAACTACAGGACACGTATGATCTCTGTAATTGCAAACAGGTTTCTTTACCAAATATTACATTCTGCTTTTCTGATGTATCAAATAATTGTCATGCAATAAAATGCTAATTAATTATTTAAAACTCATACAATGTGATTTTCTGGAATTTTGTTTTAGATTCTGTCTCTCAAAGTTGAAGTATACGAAATTACAGACCTCTACATGCTTTGTAAGTAGGAAAACATGCAAAATCAGCAGTGTATCAAATACTTGTTCTCCCCACTGTAGGTAAAGGTTAGGCATAAATGTTACTTTATTGAGGTTAGGGTTAGGGATACGCTTAGAGTTAGATTAGGGTTATGTTAAGGTTAGGATTAGGGTAAGGGTTAAGGTTAAGATTAGGGCAAGGGTGCATGCAATTTCTATTTTCTGATTCCCATGAGGTTGGCTGTACAAACGTGTGTGTGTGTGTGTGTGTGTGTGTGTGTGTGTGTGTGTGGATATGAACATACCACTGGAAGACTTCCCAGAGGTCGCGGTTTTGGACCCTTTCGATGCTAATGATACGAAAGCCACTCATGGTTTTCTTGAAAAGTCCTTGGACCTTCTGATAATCCCTGTCAGATCCCCGAAGGCTCACTGTCTACAGGAGGTGGAAAATAATTGTCACACCTTTTTCACAACGTCCTTTGGAAGTCTAAACTGCAAAACCATACGAAATCAAGTTACCTTGTATCCAATGTCAGGTATGGCGGACTTTTCCCAATTTCCGGGTACAACCTTGAAATCTTGAACAGTTTTACGTGGTCCATTTTTCCTGAAAATACATAGGAAAAATAACTATGATATACTATACATCACAAAATATGCTCATTTAAAAACCTCTAGTTTTCAACTTAAACATCCAGGTAATATTTAAGTTTAACAAAAACCTTGTGTTTTCTATGCTAAATAATCCCGATTTCTTTTGCACTTTGGAAACTATGATATTAAGGTATGACAGAGAACACTGTGTACATCCTCTTAAGTCAGTCCTTGTCCATACTATACCTGCTTCTAATGGCTTGCACATCCGCAGCTGAAACGAAAACAGGACGTCGTCTGACCATCCTTATAGTTCCGTATCTTACATTTTTTTGTGTCATGTCTGTAATTACAAGAAAAACCATTTGAGCCAGCAGACGTCCATCGACTAGCCGTCAACCTTTAACCTCTAGGCTGCCTGAGACCTATTTTAGTACAATCTCCTGAGGGTGTGTGATCATTCAATTAGCTCCATTATATTCATTGACATGTGTATGACAAGATAACAGTTATTTCAACAAACCTATGAGTCAAGCGTCATTATTACATTGTGTCGCAAATGAGACGTTTTTCACCAGAACGTTGCTTTACCTCTGAAGCTTAACTCATAAGACTGCTGGCCAGCAGTAAACGTCAACACAGCACTTTGATCCTCCTGGTATTTATTCTCAAGGTCTTCACTGGTGATGGACGACAACCTATGCATCTCTTTCTGTGGTTAACAGAGAAAACAAATTTAATGAGGGAAAATTGGTTTTGTCTTTCTCCAAACACTGAAAGATGTGTATACCAGGGGTATTCTTCAAACACCCTATGTAGGACGTGAAATGTATTCTTAGTTGTAGATAGAGGGACAAGAAATGTTAGTTTAATGTATATGTATGATATAACTGTCACTATTCCTAGGGGCTTGGCATTCCATGTTTAGGCAAATCACATTTCTAGTCTTCTGTTTCAATGGAGACGGATAAGGTACTAAACATGTAAACCAACCATCCTGGGACATTGCTTTATAACAAGCTATACCAAGGTCAACTGTTAGATGGTGGGACTTTGCAGAGAGAGAAACTAACACTGGCGATGTGATCGTAACATCTGGAGACGTTCTATAACTGCGGAAACAAACATGGAAGAAGCCTCCATCCCTGATTCATTCTTTCACCTGAACAAATCTACATGAACTACTATTAGCCTAACATTTTAAAATATGTAGATCCAACACCTACAAGGTCTGGATCCTGCTGGTTCTCTGCTTTATTGAACAAACAATGTCATCCACCTGGTGTCCCAGATCTCAATAAATCTATACAGGGGAATGGGCTTTGAGGTCCAGAATTGAATTGGACGGACTGGTTATTTTACTTACTATGGATGCGTACTTGACCCACTGGCCATACTCGTCCTTCCAGAACCACTCCCACTTTGTGGTGAGGCAGTATTTGGGCTGAAGCACAGAAGAGATGGTGCACAGACGTCGAACTTCCCTTGATCCACAGGTCATGGAGTCAAAACACACATGCCTTGATCCCTTACTGTAAAGGAACATTCAAATGGTGAAAAATGGGTATTTTGTACTTTATTCACAGTTTTCTAGTTGAACACGACAGAAGCTACTATACCTAAGCGTCTTGCAAGGGTCACAGAAATCTTTCTCGATTGCTTCATTTTCTGGCAGAGGGGACCAAGTCGAACCCTCCTTTACTTCCCACACGTAAGGCATTTTACTGTGGACTCGCAAACATCTTTCTGAAAGTTGTATGATTGTAGAAAGATGTTACATGATTGAGTGACACCATGGCATCAGACCTACTTGACCTCTACAGGAGTTTAGATGACCCTATGGAAAAGATCTATCTAAATTGACTTTACTGACAACCTTGAAAGTAACAGAAAAACCGTATGTCTGCTATCGGTGCTATTGGGGTGAAAACAGGGCTAAAAACTCAGGTGTTCTGCCAAAGCAAACAGGAAAGCTATCCCCCCCAGACTCTGCCTCCATGCATGACATCTCAAACATTACCTCCTTGTTTGCAGTCTCCTCTGACAAAGAATGGGCAGATCTCCGTCCTGTCTGGAAGTGAGACCAACTTGTAATTACATGAGAGTTGGCAAGTCCACACATGAATACTAAGTAGTAAGCGTCTGTAGTGTGTGTTCTAACACATTACTGACACGATCGGGAGAGTTTCTCTGTCAAAATCCCCTAATGTCATCTCATCAAGAATGGACCATAGACATGAGTGTAAGGATACAGCCATAATGAAAGAAAATCAGAGTCAATAACGTGTTAAATCAGAACTGTTATGTTTTTTTAAGGTAGTCAAGTAGCAGACCACTAATGGAACCAGGAAGACATATGAGTCATTGGACTTGGAAATAACATTGATTGAAGAAGTGAGCGGCCATCTGTTGACCTACGGGTTGGAACAAGAGCTTCAAACCGATTGCACAGGGTGGTTTTGACATGTGGTGTGGCACCATGAACCTTGTCCCAGTGACGATAGCTCTGACCATAAAGAAGGCACCAAGCCAGTTGTAATCATTTGCATTGTCAGTAAATGAACATGAATGTTATGACGTGTGTGAAAAGTTGATACACTGTACTCCAAACGGTGGATGCTGTGCCTTGTAGTTCACATGTAATTGATGCACCTTTTGAAAGTTGATTTGTAGAACTACACACTTCTGTTCAAAAGTTTGGGGTCACATAGCGATGTCCTTGTTTTTTTTAAAAAAAGCTCATTTGGGGTTTTATTAAAGGCTCAAAATTACCAGAAACAAATAACTTTCTTGTTTCTGGCCATTTCGAGCCTGCAATTGAACTCAAAATTGCTGATGCTGCAGATACTCAACTTGTCTAAAGAAGGCCAGTTTGATTGCTTCTTTAATCGGCACAACAGTTTCAGTTGCACTAGCATAATTGCAAAATGGTTTTGTAATGATCACATTGCCTTTTAAAATGATATACTTGGATTGGCAAACAACACCCCATTGGAACACCAGAGTGATGGTTGCTGATAATGGGCCTCGGTAGTCCTATGTAGATTTTCCATAGAAAATCTGTCATTTCCAGCTACAATTGTCATTTACAACATTAACAATGTCTACACTCTATTTCAGATCAATTTGATGTGATTTTAAAAGACAAAAATATTGAGAAACAAGGACATTTCGCAGTGACCCAAAACTTTTGAATGGTGGTGTCCATGTCTTGCTTGACGATTTGTCTCCTTGTGTTTACTTTTGACGGAACAACTGTGCAACCTACCATTTCAGTTTTACTAGCTCAAATATTAATTGTGCACAGTGCATTTTAATTTTGCACACAGGGTCCTTGTAAATAAAAATTGATAGGGCGCTGTCACACTGACTCCCCTTGCAGTCATATACCTGCACAGCTCTTTGGCTGACTGATGGTAGAAGCTCCACTGGCCCCTTCACACTTCATGGCCAGGATGTTCTGGTAGGTGGACAACATGGACGCCATAAGTTCGTTAGGCACTCCCCTCTGCTGTAGGACTCTCCGTGGATGGGGCTCAAAGAAGTCATGACACCTGTTGCAGTTGCCTCTGGAGCGGCAGGTTCCGCTGATGTATCTGACACACATGTGAAGCCTCCGACACTCCTCCTGATAGAAGCAATTGCCATAGGGCCCTGTGCCTTTGTTGTAAGAGTAGCACACCTGAAAGAGTGAGCGACTGGCTTTTGTTAGCTATACTTTTTTGGATTAACACACCTGTTGTCTCTGAACAGTGGTGTGGGGCTGAGATGTAAACAATCCTAGACCAATGCCAAAGCCTAACTTTGGTTGGTGTGGTGAGCTTCATTGACTAGATATAACACACACACACATTTATTTTCTGTCTTTGGGGGCACAAGACTTGATCTTGAAATCCCTGTTCCCATGGCTCTATTCTCTAACCTAAACCTAACCGGTAATTCCTAAACCTAAAATTCTGTCAAATGGTTTTTCTCTAAACCTAAACCCTGCACTGGAAATTGCAATTTCCCTAGTGGGGATTTCTCAACATTTCCTAAAGGTTCCACCTGTGTGTGGATGTGTATGCTTGGTACACACACACATTTGTACAGCTATCTGCTAACTTCATGGGGACCAGAAAATTGAAATTGCGTGCTCCCTTGCCCTAATCTTAACCCTAATCTTACCCTAACCATAACCTCAATAAAGTAACATTTATGCCTAAACTTTACCTAGGTGTAATGCCTAACCTTAAACCTAAACTTAACCAACAATGCCTGGACCTTAAAGGAACCCCAATTTGAACTCTAAAATTAATTAAGTTTTACCCTAAACCTAAACCCTGAGTCAGAAATCGACTTTGAGTATAGTTTAACCAGAAGAAATTGGACCAATTTCTTCTGGTTTAACTATACTCATGGGGACATTTGGTCCTCATGAGTATAGTTAAACCTAAAACACACTCACCTGGGGTAGGAAATTGTTGTCATTCTGTAACAACAGCTGTCGCAGTTCGAGTCTACTCAGTGTTTCAAGATTGTTCAATCTCAAAACTCTGGAATTGTGTTCAGAGTGCAGGTCATGACCCAAGGCGCATCTCCGTCTGCAGTCCAAATAACATTAAACGGGTCAATGAACATTCAATTCAGTTTGCTGAACCATTTAATGACATTTATGGGCTATAATGTAGACGTTTGTCATATGAACGTAAGTGTCATCCTTTTTAAAACATAATTGTAATAATACATTTTTTGTGTTTTTATTAAACATGCTTACCTCCCCCTACTATTCCTACAGTCGCCTAATATATAAAATTTACACAGATGCAAGTCATCGCAGCCTTCACATTGCGGAACCTTGCAGAGCCTAACCTTAGCTTTCGCAATAATGCGATTTGTTCCATTGCACACTGCGAAATGAAATGGATCGTTTTCAACAAGTTTATCAAGAAAGCTGATTAATTCCGCCCCGAAACCCATGTCTGCCAGTTCAGAATAGTCCAATGCTCCCTGGCGATCGCAAAGAACTTTTAATAATACTTGCTCATCCATTTTGCTATGTATGCGTGGGTTTTTTATTTCGCCTAACCAAACGTTTAGTCAGTTTCTAAGGGCATCGTTCAATTAGGTCCCTCCCTATATTGTTATGTTTTAACAAACTGGCAAACTATTTGTCCAATAGAATCAGTTTATTACGTTTTGCAATGAAAACGTTTTGATTGGGGCAAGGAATAAACCTTGTCGTTGGTAGTTACACCCTTTCTTACTGTGATGAAAGGAAAACGAAACTCAGCCGAAAAGCGGACACGCACACACATGTTTGTTTTTCAAGTCCTTTGGGGACCAGAAATTCCATGTTGTCGCTAATCCCTTACCGACCATTACGGTCGTCCAGCCGGAAGTTGCGGCAACTCCACCTGGTGGCTTTAAAAAGCAAGACGGGTCTATTGTGGGTTTCCACAACCAACGGAGGAAGCAGGTTTTATGTGATCCGGACTAAAGCGGATTAGACCAGAATAGTTGTTTTTGGTCACCCAGGTCAAAACTGAGAGCAGCGGTCTCTCTTAATATTTTGATGATTTGTACGCGCAAGGATGTCTATTTTGTCCTTAAAAATTATAAGAATGAATGTTTTTCAATCTACATCATCAAGCTACATTTTAGCAAGATAGCATCAGAGCATATTAGCTATGTTTTGCGTTGACATTAATACTATAAGAAAAGCACGCCTGTTATTTAGATATATTTACGGTCCTGTGGAATATGTGTTAACGTTTGAAAAGAGATGGAACGAACAGAAAATGACAAAGGTGCGTGACTTTTTGGAAATCCTGATTAGGTCTTTTGCGCACCTTGCTATTTGTTTGGCCTACGTTTCTTATGCACATCAGTATGCGACCATTTGTCTTTCTGATCTCGATCGGCCACCACCATACCTGTCTTTATTTAATAGCATTGAGTAATATGCATCTGCATGATGTTTTCATCCTCATGAGTGTTTATTCACTTGAATTTTCTTAGGCAATATCCGGTTGTTTGCAAACTGGAATAAAACCGACTTGACTCATCGCGTGTAGCTCTACACAGGCTCGCTGCATATTTATATCACATGTCAAATACAGTACATTGGGTGGTTTAATAAGTTATCTGTCATTTCTGTTCTTGAAGGGCCAGTAGAGGGCTCCCAGACACTAGTGTTTCCCAATCAGTCTAATGATGTATGCCTGTATTTGGAACTTTACTGTATGAACATAATAATTTACCCCTCTCTTTCGGTGTGTTTGCAGATTCCGTTATACCAATTTCTTATTTACGCCTTTTGGCCCCTCCCCTGCAGCTTATGTCAGCTGCTATGTGGCAAGTTGTTCAGAAAGGACTTGTCAGGCATTATGGGATGCTGGAGGAATTTGTCAGCTCAGTGACAGAGATGGTCCCAGAGCTGCTAAGTTACCGGCAGAGGGCACAACTCATCCTGGGACTGCGAGCCCGGGTTAGTGTCTGTGTGTATGTCTGTGTATGCAGTGCCTCTTAAAAGTATTCACCCCCTGTGAACTTTCACCCATTTTATTGTGTTACAAAAATAATTCATAATATATTTAATTTGAAGTTTCTGCCATTGATCAACAGAGAAAAACAGTATGCATTGGGTCATTGTCTTGCTGAAGGATGAATCTTCAACCCAGGGACCTGTCTGTATTTTACATAATCTTTTCCTCAATCCTGACCAGTCTCCCAGTCCTTGCCACTGAGAAGCATTCCCATAGCATGATGTGGCCACCACCATGCTTCACAGTAGAGAAGGCTTGTGCCAGACTAGAGCTTATTGTTAAGGCCAAAAATCAGGATATTGTTGAAGAATCTCCCAGCTTCATCGTCTCCCTGCTCAGCAAATATACAGTTGCCATTGACCTCTTAGTGATTTCCCTGACATCTTGCCCTAATAATCAGTTTTTGGTGACGGCAGGGGGATCAAATATAATACATATCTTACTCCTGACTGGTGCTTTTGAATACTTTTTTCCAGATATACTTCATATGGTCCCTCGTCTTTATGATGTTCTTTTTGTTTGGAATTGTACTAACCAACTCTGGGACCATACAGTGACGGGTGTATTGAATCTAAAATCATGTAAGACGTGGTTACACCAATGCTCATTCAGGTGTCATTGCAAAGGTGGAGAATACTTATGCAAATCTGTTTTATATTTGTTATTCATGTAAAACAGTTGCAAAAACTCCTGAATTCAATTTGTGTGTGTGTGTGTGTGTGTGTGTGTGTGTGTGTGTGTGTGTGTGTTCATGCATGCCTTGGCACGTGTGGGTGTATACGTATGTATGAATATTAAATTAAAGTGTTGGGGTCATCATTACCATGATTTAAACCAACTGTGTTGCTAAGCATGCTATTGTGATGGCTTATTTGTGTCTGTAGCTGGTTCTGGAGTTATGTCGGGGAGATCACCAAGTCAATCTGGAGACTGTCCAGCCCCACCTGGACAGAATCAAAGCTTCAATAATTACACCCAGGGACAACTTTGTGAGTGATTTACTGTAAATATGAGCCTTTATTTTTACCTGCTATAATAGGAAGAAATACACACATAGTTTATGAAATGAATCACCTAATTAACAAACCTAATGTCATGATACATCTTCAGTATCTTTCTTTTAAGTGGATTAACGCTGAATACCAAGATCTTTCTAAATTCATAACAGGCTGAATTCATAAACCTCTTTATGTTCGGACTGTCTCTATGCATCCAACTCTTTCATTCAGGAATAGCAGAGTGTGCGTCGTCATCTTGTTCCAATGTTCTTACCCCACTAATGCGATATGAAATAACGATTATCTAAGTGATTGTGGTGCATAACGTACATTTTATGTGATGAATGTCAGTCATTGATTTTAAAATTGACTTTATTTCTAACTTCTCCAGAAACAGCTGGTCGGCTCACGTTATAATCTATGATGTTACTGTTGGTTTATAACAAATTTTTTATGACAGACAATATATTTATTTTCTTTGTTGCTACTTAAAAATATATATATTTTAGTATGAAAAAACCTGATGTAGTTAAATCTACAGGATAAAGTTGTTGGTAAGACAGGTGTCGCCTATTAGTGCTTGTTTGATAATGTATGAATGAAAATGAGAAAGACAACAAACCATTTGTCCACTCAAAAAAAATAACTGAGTTAATCCCTCCCACCTTAGGTGATACATTAAGGCGGGTAAATTACCATTCCACTTAAAAGATGCAGTCTGGGAATTATATATATTTTTTTGAAACATCCCATTTTGGGCTGGATGTTTAATATGTTGTTTGTATGTGTATAGTCTATAGATAGAATCAAGGTCATACTTCAGATAGCCTTGAAATTCCAGGATTTAAAGCGAGTATTTTCTAATGATTTAGCGCACATATCAGCACATGCATGACATAATAAATTGTTCCCAAGGACCCGTTTTGACTCTATTATGTCACTTTACCAACCACTGGCCAAAAATCCTGGCATTTATCTTTAGCTGTTTAAAACTGCTAGCTAATAATGGGACCCTTGATTTTGCAGGTGACTGATGCACAAGTAGAGGAGTCTGGAGCAAATTTTTTGGATCTGGTTCAGACCCTGTTAAAAGACCCTGATGTGAAAGGTCACTTCTTCCAGGTAAAATTACACTCCAGCATTCTCTCTCTTTCTCCCTCTCTCCTGTCCTACTAATTAATCAGTTGTTTATTTCTTCATGTCTTCTCAACATCCAGGAGGTGTTCCCAGTGCAATTTGGCCAGAAATACGACACTGCACTAGAGATCCTCCTGTGGGAGTTCCTATCCAGACTGGAGGAGCTTCTGCCTGTACCAGATTTTGCACAGGTACTGCCATTTAACTCACCCTACACCCTAATCCACCAGACATACCTTTTGTTGTCTCTGGGCTACCATTGCTAATGCTCCCCTGTGATAACGCAGTGCTTTTTCTCAGATGGCGTCTTGGCTAGGTGCTGCCCCCTCATTTCTGGATGAGTGTTTGCGATCAGCGACACCCCCAGAGGAGATGAAGGCCTTAATTGATCATCACAGAAATCAGGGACACATTGACATCAAAGGTAAGTATCATGCAGGACTCATGAACTTTCTACTTTCATTAGAGTTATGAATGTCTTGATGGACTGTTTATGGTGGGGCAACTGGCAGTGATTTACTGAATCCCTTCACTGCTTTCCTTCTCTTAGACTCTTGCTCTTTACCAATGGACGACCTCATCCTCTCCACTCTCTCCCTCCCTCCAGACACAAAGCTTGTGGTCGCAGCTGACATTCATGCACTCTCTGGTCACTTGCAAGAGTCCACACTCATTTCAGATTGCCAAAATAAAGAAGAAATCATTGAGATTCCCATTGCCCAGTATAGTCTAGAGAAGAGTGAAAGGAGGATATCTGAGAGAACAAGACAAAGAAATAGACAGAGGGAGAAAATTGAGACTGATGAACTTGTGGATGAGGAAACGCCATTTTTTTCAGCTTCTTGTCACCCGGGAGATTCATGCACCATTGACCTTTCACTTCCTGAATTGTCACCTCACGTTATGGTTGCCAGTGAAGATGGTGGAGAGAGTTCACCATGGCAACAGGGTGAAAACTCCACGGTCAGTGAGAGGAGGAGAGGGCACACTTTGACCCGGAAGAGGAAAATGAGTGACTGTTTGGAGGTTCCCCGAAAACGTCAATCAGATTCACCTCTCTTTCAGTAAGAACCGATTTAGAAATGACTCATTGCTGTGTCTCCCAGAATTACATAGGTGTCATTGCATTTGGTTTCGTGGTTTATATTGAATTACCTTTGTGTGTCTTTGGGGCCTGTCGGTTAGGGTATCTGTCTGGTGTCCCTGAGCAAGACAGTTAACAGTAATCTTTTTCCCCACCCACTGTAATATTGTTGCTATAAATAAGAATTGGTTCTTATTCATCGTTTCTGGTTAAACAACGGTAACAAAAATAAATCTGTTTCCTAGGGATTCCCCAGTGAATATCGAATCTTCTTGTGAATCTATCCTCATCTCGATAGGGGGGGAATACACAGGTGTGGAATCTCTGTATTCATTCCGAAATACCTGAAAGCTAAATTAATTGAAAATGCCAGTCAATTACTGATGATCTTTCCTCTGGTGTCAAGAACCTCAAGGAACTGCCTATCCCATGACAACTGACACCAAAGTCCCTTGGTCGGATGACGAGACTCTCAGTCTGCTTGATATTTGGGGCAAAGACTCTGTGCAACGAGTTCTGAAAGGCTGTGTCAAGAACCGCCACGTGTTCACTCTAATTTCCAAAAGGATGTCTGAGAGAGGATACACGAGAACCGTGGAACAGTGTCAGACCAGAATCAAACGACTGAAGAACAGCTTCCGCCAGTCTCTCCAACAGAAGTGAGTACATTACACTCTGTTGGAGCAATTGCAATATTTCATTTGAGTCAGATAACATCTTAAGGGAGCCATCCCTAATTGGAAATGTTTCTCTATATTCTCACACTGAAATCGTGCCCAACATACAGAGTGGAATGCAAATTTTATTACCAGCTAGAGCGAATACTTGGAAATGTGACCCCGTCGCCTGTTACCGAGGTCACTTATGGTGTGGAAGAGGTGACCGATGACCCTCTGGAAGACACTGAGGATTGGGGTTTCCTTGGCCACTCCGGTCTAGAAGAGATGGGTATGGTCAGATTGTGCCTTTCCTGGTAAATCTCATAATATCGACTCTTGGGAAAGGGGCTAATATGTGATTGCACGCAGCATGTTGCCCAGCACCTTACAAACAGGTCAAACCTGATGAATAAAACAGCGAATTTTCAATGCTGCTCTCTGATTAATCTGAATCAAATGATTAACAGTCTGGGATCCCTGCTAATGTTTGTTTCTGTTTCCCATTGAAGGAACCAGAAGTGTTCCTTGGACAGATTCTGAGACCCTCACCCTTATCAACATATGGGGGGAGGACAAAATGCAGCAGGAATTGAGGAGTATGCATAGAAATGGGCAACTATTTGCCGTGATATCGAGTAAGATGGCCGAACAGGGTTTTATCCGGACTGCAGAGCAGTGCCAAACCAGGGTGAAAAGACTGAAGGCGAGTTTCCGACAGTGCTACGAGAACAAGTAAGTATGTCAGTTATTTGGGAGTCCCTCAGAGATCTATGCTCGTGCCGTCATATTTCTTTCAACGTGCTATGATGGCTTTAGTGTTGTCCATTTGAGCCAGACGCAATTACTTGCTATGCTTGTTCTGTTCTTTCCCAAAATGTAGTATGAAGGGAAGAGAGCAAGTAGAATGTAAGTTTTATGACCTGTTGGAGAGAATACTGGGGAATGAGCTTCCCTCATATGTGATGGCGGAGAGCTCTATTGACATTGACATGGACTCTAGAGAAGGATGGCCCGCGGACAACGAGTGCTCTATTTACTCCTACCAGGAGAGAGGTATGGACATTCCTCTGTAATTGTTTACCAATTCCACTTTCACTGCTGTATCGATAGTAGAACATGGTAATAACTCACAAACAATATTTCAATGGCATATGGGTAAGTTTGATGGAATGGATTGGCTATGTCCCTGTTCCCTTTAGAGGCTGCCGTGGGGTTGCCGGACGACCGGAAGAAGATCCCCTGGGCCGATGGGGAGACTGCCATCCTCCTGGAGCTCTGGGGAGACCCCACTGTGCAGCAGAATCTGAAGCGCTGCCCGCACAATGGTCACATATACACCGATATCTCTGAAAAGCTCAACGTCCGTGGTTTTTACCGAACGGCAGAGCAGTGCCACACGCGGATAAAACGCCTGAAAGCCAGCTATCGCCAGTGTCAGGAGAGCATCAGGTATCCCTTCATTGTCATTATTATTGTATGTCAGTTTCCTGTTCTTGCGGTCTAATACACTGTGTGGTTCCAGAGACAGAACACAGACCTGTGATCAAATGCCCTGTGTAGTCCCAGAGACAGAACACAGACCTGTGATTTAATGCCCTGTGTGGTCCCAGAGACAGAACACAGACCTGTGATTTAATGCCC
This sequence comes from Esox niger, assembly GCA_016801105.1. NCBI lineage: Eukaryota > Metazoa > Chordata > Actinopteri > Esociformes > Esocidae > Esox > Esox niger. Next base: position 79 of record JACXGJ010013922.1, on the reverse strand, counting down.
TGTGTGGTCCCAGAGACAGAACACAGACCTGTGATTTAATGCCCTGTGTGGTCCCAGAGACAGAACACAGACCTGTGAT
>JACXGJ010013921.1:0-15564 GCA_016801105.1 Esox niger | reverse complement strand
AGATATCACTCTGGTTACTGCTAGCGTGCTACAGAGGAGATATCACTCAGGTTACTGCTAGCGTGTTACAGAGGAGATATCACTCTGGTTACTGCTAGCGTGTTACAGAGGAGATATCACTCTGGTAACTGCTAGCGTGCTATAGAGGAGATATCACTCTGGTTACTGCTAGCGTGCTACAGAGGAGATATCACTCTGGTAACTGCTAGCGTGCTATAGAGGAGATATCACTCTGGTTACTGCTAGCGTGCTACAGAGGAGAGATCACTCTGGTTACTCCAAACATCTGCTACTGTGCTCCAGAAGCCTGCTCCCGACGAAATATCACTCTGGTTACTCCTAACATCTGCTTGTGTGTTCCAGAAGATTGCTCCAGAATATATATCACTCTGGTCACTCCAGATATCAGACAACTGCACCTGTTGATTCTCTTAATGTAGTCCTATCTGTAATGTGTTGACCATATATATCTCAAAGTGAGATGTCTTTTTATATTTGTTTCATCCTATTCATAAAGTACATTCATTTTCTATCTTACATATCATGCATGTTCGGTATACTGTCTAGTCATGCCTTTGGACAGGCCGTTGAGTAATGAATCTCAAGTGATTTACTTGGTAAAATAACAGGTAAATGTAATACAAAAATCACAGACTTTCATGGTAGAGGGCAGAGGAGAGATTGACAGGCTATATCTTTCGAGAAACATTTGTTAAAAGTGTTAAAAATATTAAAATAATGTTTTGTCTAAAACCGCTCTGTCCCCAAGACGTTATGTCATGAACCTGTTAAGCGCAAGGGATAATTTTTCAAGGCCCCCTGACATTTTCTTCTCTCGTTCTCAGTTTTAATTGTCTCATATTATTGCAAACAACAGGAGTAAACTGACAGTCTTCAATTCCAGGCGACATTGTGAGGTATAAAATTAGAGGAAATGCCCAGGGCTTAAAAAGGCTTAGTTTTCTTACACATTGTCTCTTTCTGTAGTCGGGTCCACCGAGGTCTTGATTAGTAAGCAACTGGTCTGTTCACGTCACTTAGCAACATTACAGACACCCGCACCAACTGTGGTTTCACCGTAGCGTTCACAACTTACGTGTTTCAGACAACCTCAGATGATTACAGGTTGAATAGAAATCACAATCAATTGGTTCAGGGCATTCCAATCATCCTGCTTTGCCACAATGTTGGTGTCAATTACTGATTTCAGTGGGATGCCTAAACACTACACTTCAAAGTAAATCACAGCTCTGGCAGAAAAACACTCAGGAAAAACTGTTACATGAATGTCTGTTATTTCAGGAGTAACATTAACACAGAATAATATTCCAAACGATTAGGCAGGTGTATTGAGTGCCCAAATTGGGTGAGAATAATCAGATTTTTCCTTTCAAATTTCAATACATTTAGCCAACGCTGTTATCCAGAGACACATACACGAGCAATTCTGGTTAATTGTCTGGATGTAAAAACAGACATTTGTCAGTGCGGTCTCTGGGGTTTGATCCAGGAACAGTCCGGACACTCTACATCAGGACCTCCTCTGGGGCGAAATGACTGAATGGGCATTTTTTATCAATGGGGGGTGATTCGTATTCCACTGGCAGTGTTTCAGGGGGAAAAAACAGGGGGGCACGTATTCTATCTTGGGGGGCAATGCTAAATGTTGCCCCCCCCTGGAACAAGGCCTGCATATAAACAGATTACTAAAACAGTGGCTACCGTGTATATTAGATATAACCCCTTATGTGGGGCAGAAATTTAGAAATTGTCTCAAAAACGTTGTCTGAAGCTGTATAATCAAGAAAAATCAGAGAATCCCAGCATTACTCATTTACTTGATCCGCACAACATCATATCTCTGATGCAAGGGAATCAAAGCTTTTTAGTGAACGGATGAATTGATCTAACCGACCGAAGCTGTAGTACTGAGGGCAACGGAGCTCAGATGTAATGCCGTCATTTCTTTACACATGAAGCAGTTTAAACAGTTTGCTTAATTATCTTCCTACATTTGGGTTAAAATGTAGCTGAAAAGTTTAACATTTATTCGCCAATCACCCAGTGCTAAAGCAAAGGGTAACCTGGGTTATTACAGAAGTAGCAGCATTTCTATGTATGTATTGAACAAATATGGATCCAGCATACTGAATGATTTTCAGCAGAGCGGGGAAATTTACACTGACCATCCACAAGGAGAGTAGCACTCATCGAGTGATGAGTGGGAGTAGAGAAAATTCACCTTCTCTCAAATACTCTGGACTGAGCTTTGGGCAGACCGAGCCCAGTAGCCTACAGTCTCAAATACGGCGTCAGCACCCAAACCAGTAAAGAGGATGGAACAACCGAAGACAGTGACCACATTAAATCTCCGTAAGCTAGGTACATTTCATTACATAGCTTTACTAGCTCAAAAGGAAAAATGTGCAAATGAACAGAAAAGTAAAAAAGCATTCCAATCTATTCACAGGATGTAATAAGCAATTAAGCCAAAATCATTACAAAACAAACCCATTTCCAAATAGAAAATACCATATAACGATAATTCAAAACGTTAAATGTTCCCTTCCAAAAAGATGACAAATTATCCAAAATAATTGTTTAAAACATCTGCTGGCACCCCTTCAAGCCAGTCAGGGCAAAAGAAAAAGGCAAAGTGCCAGCAATTCACTCTCAGTTAGTGACATGCTTCTAGAAGGCTAATACAGTAATAGCTAAATAATAATAATACATAAAAACCTGAAATATGATTGACCCCCATACACCCATTACAAACCCTTTTTGGGGTCTCCAACCCGGCCCCTGGAGTTTTTTTCTCTCCAAGCCTAGTTTAGCACACCTGACTAAATATTGAATGAGGCTGCATGGCCAGAGTGAAAACAACCAGGACAGTAGCCCTCCAGGAGCGGTGTTTGAGACACTATTCTGAAAACATCTTCACGGATGTCCCTAGCAGCAACCCAACCAGGATCTTCACAATACCTCCAGGAAACCACAGCGCAACACCTTCAGAACGCCCCCAAAGACGTCCCTTGGGCAAACCGGGAACTAGAGAAAACCTCTAGGGTACTTTGAAATGCTGAAGGGACTTCCCGCATCCCTTTTGGGATCATGGGGTTGAACATTTGACATCATGTCAACGTCCTAAAGATGTTCTGACATGGTCTTAAGTGATATCATGAGAACCACACAATGATCCGCCAAAGAAATTCTCAAATTCACAGAATGTTCTAGGGAGTTGTAAAATAGTAGACGTGAGGAAAGTTGCAAATTAGGACATACTTGCTTTTAGAAGATTATTTGTATTTCTGCTCAACAAAAAAGAAACATTTTGAATGATACAGCCCTTTGAATGAGACCACGTCAATATTAATCCTCTCACATGTTTCACTGTGTGAAGTTCTTTCAACCTATTACTTTTGAGAGACATTAAATTGACTGGAAACAGGGAGGGAAAGAGGTACTGAGGGCGGGGATGAGAAGAACATGAAAGCTAAAAGGTAACTAATTTTCCATTAATGTGAAGGCAGGCCCAACGCTCAGAGCTGCTGCTGGCAGAAAGTACAGTAACTGAAAAGCTTTCTATTCATATTTTTGGAACACTAAAATTTGCACACATTTAAACAACTTTTATGACAATTCTTAACACATCCCGTACACTATACCACTTAAATATGGATTTAAATTATTACTAGAAGTTGATACATCGGCTGCTCGATCTAGAAAGCTTGATTCCCAGTGGGCTGACAGCAGACGCACTGCAAAGCACAGCAGGATCGTTTTCAAACAGCCTGGAGCCTTTTCACTACCTACTCAACGTTGACTGTCAACCAACCGCTACGGTCTGACCAGCCGATGAACCGACAGCCAGATACGGAGTCTGTGGCCGTGTTATCTAACATAAACACTTTCCACTGCCGCCCTCCACAGACAGTTTGCAAAGGAAATTGTGTCGATTCCAGAGGCAATAACGCCAAGGCAGCAGACGGCACACGAATAACAGACGAGGCACTGAACAATTAGCAATTCCGCAATGTATATACACGCGACTGGCCAAGCTCAGTATCGGAAACGGGGGTACAGTAGGTCAGATGTAGTCACACGCCTAACAAGTAAGGTCCACTAGGGTTCCAAAGCCACTGACAGTTTTCTGTTTGGGGGTGGATACTGCCTCACTGGAACAAAACGAATTAGCTAGTTGCAATATGTATGTAACGTGATGCCTTTTTGTTGTTAGAATCGCAGAGTATGACCAGTAAACATAGGAAGTATCAGGACAAAACATGTACAAATGCTTTGGGGTAGACAACGCCAACAATGTTCGTTTGAGGTGCTTTGGAGTTAGCAATGCAGATTTTACCAGCTCCAGTGTCCTGAATTTGAATCGTGAATTAGGACAAAGCTAATGACGCTAACTCGTGGCTGGGAGAAAAGTAAAGAATAGCTTATATCGTCTAGGGCCAGGCTGGGCCTGTGTTCAAAAGAAGGTAATCAGGCTGGGCTGGGTTCAGGCTTGCCAAATTGTAAAAAGAATACAAATAAAGCTGTGTTCTCGTGTCTCTCGCTCTCCTCTCTGTCGAGCTGCAATGGCAGGGGCAGGTGTGGTAATGAAGTTCATGACAGTTATTAACTAGTTTCTTACTTGGTTCTGACAGAAGTGGTATGGTACTGAAATTGCTTATTTTGAGATTACAAAAGAAAAAACAACATTTTGGCTACATGCTCTATTCATAAGGCATATATGTTTAACTGATAGACTATCTTGCTTTCCCCTCCAAGCAGACCAGACACTAAATCCAGCACCAGTTTTTAATTGCAAACTTTACATCTACCCTCAACATTAAATATTGTGTTATAATGACCGTCACAAAGTTGCACATCATTAAACGGAATTGTGAAGAAATGTTACACACGCAAAAGTGTAAAAAAACGGATATATAATGAATTTGGGAAATACCCTTTTCCAAAGGTTTAGATACATTGATTGCCTTGGTTGGTATGTTCATGGTTGTTGGAGTTGAAGTTGACTGTATCAAACAACACAGGCAACAGACAGTGGCATGTGTTAGATTTGCAAAGATATACAGGCTATGGATGTATTAAATCCAACCAAATAAACTGCCGTTGTTTAAATTCATGTCCCTTACCCTGCTCCCTTCCTCTGATCCCATCCTCTGATCCCATCCTCTGATCCCTTCCTCTGATCCCTTCCTCTGATCCCTTCCTCTGATCCCTTCCTCTGATCCCTTACCCTGATCCCTTACCCTGATCCCTTACCCTGATCCCTTCCTCTGATCTCTTCCTCTGATCCCTTCCTCTGATCCCTTCCTCTGATCCCTTCCTCTGATCCCTCTCACTCCACACTTTGCCACATTAACAAAACTGCAACATGGTCTATGGAAGTCGTGACTTTTTTCCAGTTTGTTTCAGGGTTCAGACCCCGTATATTTATGTGATGTTCAGCAGGGCCCGGGCTTCGGGTGATCGGTCCTTGGATGGACCAGGCAACTCAGGTGGGAATTCACCCAAGCAAAATGTTTGGTCGAACAATCCCTTTAATGTACTTTAAGTGTTTTGTTACACCTTGAAGACAAAAAACTCTTTCAAACATAAAAAAATATCTCCTGCATCTGTAAATAAACCAGGATCAGGTCCTTCTGCTTTCCCATCTGCTTGGAAAACATTTTAATGTGACGTAGTCAAAACCAGATTGTAACGGACAAGCTTTTGAACAGCAGGTGCTTGTGTCTGTTCACCAGGTGCGCTACAGCCTGAGTGTGTGTGTGTGTACACACACGTGTACTCTAATTCATATTTTAAAGGACAGTAACATTTCCAAAAGGTGAATGAAGAAATGTCTCAGGTTATCTTCACTTACAAAATTAGAGTACTTTATAATTGGTGTTAAGATAAGGGTTGGTTTCTGGGTAAGACATATATATATTTTTATAGTACTCAATCTTTGGTCTATACTAAGACGTGGGATTGTGTGAATGTGTGTGTCAGCAGGAGTGTTTTTGCTGTGTGGAGCCTGGCTATTCACTGTCATCGGGGACAACTTCATTGTTTGATTTCATCAACATGCAACGACATGCTAAATAAACTGGACTGCTGACTAACGATTCAACGTTCAAATCCCCATTACACTTCATTCTCAGGTATCTCTCCGCTCCTCAATCCTGTCTTCCCCTCCTGTTTCCCCTGCTCTCTCACCTGCAGAATGGTTATATTTGTTATTTGTGCATTAAACATTTTCAGAGTTGTGTGTCCAAGGTCTTTTATAGAGGTGGCCAGACTCTAAAAGCACTAAAGGGAAATTCTCTCGGAGGTCAACTATTAAACTTTTTTCCATTAAAGTGTGTTTCCTTATTCCAGGTGCCATTAATTTTGCACTGCTCACTAAAACTGGTTCAGCAGGCACTGCTCTGAGGCAAAGGTCTTTCATTAGACATACAGAGATTCAATCAGAGAAGACCGTGGCGGCAAAATGGAGATAATAACCTGAACGACATCTCTCAACGTCGCAATCGATAGTTGTGGGCGAAGTAAGCCAGTCGCTATGATCTCCATAGCAACAGGACATGTGTCGATGACTGGGCGGTCCATATGTCACAGCATGTTTGTGGAGAGGGGCGTGTCCAGAGCCGCACGTAGCATGACAGGCAAGGGCATCAACTGGGCAACAAATCAGCTGAAGATCGCTACATAACGGGTGGCTAAACAGTTCAGAATAGGCAATTGATAACTAATTGCAGTGTTAAAAGGGAAGGGTAAACGCGAACCCACTGCAATACAATTAAAGAAGGTTTTGGTCAGAAACGATACGCTGGTTTTAATTTAGTCACGATGAACACCTTTTTGTGGCAGCACAAAGGGAGATCAAAGCACGGCCATCAGATTAACATCGGTGCCTTCCAGGCTGCCATGTTGATTCATTATTCTGTTGGGTATTTATTTTTACCCAAATAAATTCAGCGAATTTGTTGACAGTCTGCCTCATATTCACGTCAGTAGCATACTGGCGAAAGTGTGAAGAAGTGGAATAGCAAAGTAGGGGGAATGACAGTGCTGTTCTTACTGACAAACACATGAATTCCCCGTACTCTAGCCCACTGCTAAGAATTAAATTATGCCACTGATCAAACCACAAAAAAAAAACTCCTGAACGACAAATCTGTGTTGCCCCCAACTAGAATCAACTTAGGACTTTTAAAAAACATACGTACATGCTGACTAGAAAGTGGGTCCATTTTCTGTGTGTATCTACACACTCCATTCATTGCCAACAGATCAATTTATGCAGGAGGTGCATCTTGTCATTCATTTGAAATTCATGAGCATACAAACTTTACGTACATGAGTACGACCTGTGGTGCTCTATGGAGAACGTGTGTGTGTGTGTGTGTTCGTTGTTTGTGAGTGCGTTCCTGAGTGTGTTTGTAATGAACACAAAAAAAAGAAAACAACCTAACCGCATCCATGACGTTTGCACTGTAAATGGGTGTGGTTATGCTTTTTCAGGGCTGCATGTTCAACTTTTACTCAAAGCAGAAATGCGCGGTCAAACTTCTGACACACCACCCCGACATGACGCCTGGACATCCTGGGATGTAAACAGAGGCTGGCGCAGTTGTTTGTCAGTCTCTGCCACACATGTAGGTTCACTGGCCTTCAGATTGCAGGCCGGTCTTGGAACAGAACAAGACAACTGGCTGGATACAACTCTCTCTACTGTTGTGGGCAGCCCAGCTTTGTGGAGAAGGTTCCTTGGCAATCCCAGAGTGTAGCAACAGGATTCAAATAAAGAATTCAAAAGGGTTTGAGAGAGAATAAATGTGTGTGTTTGTGGTGGGTGGATGTGCAGTAAAATGTGTACACCCCTAGTTTCAATAGCATGTATTGCCACTTCTATGCTGATGTAACTTAGCCATTTATTCTAACTGTCCATTAGTCACTCACATTGACTGGGGGGGGTGTTTGCCCACTCGTCCTTACAGTACTGCTTCAACTGAATCATTGCTTCATCGGTTGCTTCCTGCTTCAGGATGGTACGGACCTGACTCCTTTTGTCGCTCTCTAACACCCCCGTGTGGTAGGTGATGCCAATCATAGACATAGCGAATGGAATTTGTTCTCTTCCAGCATATGGGTATTTGTGTGTTTGTGTGTGTGTGTGTGTGTGTGTGTGTGTGTATATGTGTGTGTATGTGTGTACACTAACCAAAACTCGCCAGCCGAGGAAGCAGAGTGAAAAGAAGCGGAAAGACCTTTGCAGATGTACTTGGAGGAGATTGTCTCGATCTTCTACTCTCCCGAGGCAAGGAAGTGATCACAACTTACAGAGAAACGAGTTAACGGGCAACAAAAATTAAATCCCCGGGCCGATTTGTGGCACCAGTCTGACCCCGGAGCGGCACACCCCAACCACAACCCGAAGTGGCGCTCTCCTAAGACACCTTCTGCGTTCTGTAAAGGTGACTTCAAGTCATGCTCTTCCCTGGGCTGAGGTTTGGTTAATTCAGGACCGCCCATGTGGACCCTCCACTCACCACTCCTGTCATACCCATCTAACTTTCCTCAGACCGGATTTACAACCCCTCTGAGTGTACATTGTGGATGTTTTTTCATCTGTCAGAGGCAATCTTCATGAAGTGGTCCGGCATAGAAGTGGATGTCATTCACAACTGAAATCCATCGAGACCTGTGTATATTCAACTTTTCTATGCATTTCAAGGCCTTTCCCGGGCATTTACATTGGAACAGAGTCGCTCCATGTGCAAAAGCAAGACTGTTGAGTGTTTACATGCGCAAAACATTTATTCATCAGAGAACTGATGAAATTAGGGGTTTGTGAGTCAGTCCTTCCTGAGAGAGAAGCTTTCCATCAACAATCCTTGGCAGAGAGAGACAAGCAGGCCGTGCTAGAGGGTGAATAGTAAGTGCTTAGAGATAAGCATTTAAAGGCCAAATACCCTTGAAACAACAGTCAACAAAGCCTTGTGAGGATGTACGGGAGGAGAAGGGCTGACAAACTCTTTTGATAAGCACACAAAGATTCTCTCTCACACACACACACACACACACGCGCACACACACGCGCACACACACGCGCGCACGCACGCACACTCTCACATACATAAAAAAAGGAGCAGATGTCCTGAGGAAGTCTTTTGATAAGAGCTGTAAAGTAGGAGGAGATTTTTTCAAAGCTGCTTTCTACTGTCTAATGAAATACACACACACACACACAGACACACAGACACACATACATACACCAGTACTCATAATGGAGATGACGTGCAAAAGCCATAATCAGTTGCTTGTGTAGAGATAAGGACTGGTGAAGAATAGTTTTGTGGGAGGAGGTCTGTAAGATACACAACCCAATTTACCATATTTTTTTATCTAACTACTTAAAAACTGAATACTGATAGAAAATGCAGAATAGGCACTTGGGAAAGTAAAAAGTACAGTCGGAAAATGCATATCTGATGCGTCTAACTTTTCTGTATTTCCACACACGCTTAAATACACACATACGCACACGCGCACACGCGCACACACGCACCCACGCGCGCGCACACACACACTTCAAAGTACCGTCAAAAGGAATGTAGGACCCCTTCACTTTTCTTAAGGTTTTGCTGTGCAACAAACTGAATTTTGATTCAAATCAAATGTATTTTATAAAGCCCTTTTAAGTTGTTACAATCGGAAGGTAAGCAGAGACAGGGCCAACCAGAAGGAGAAAGCCTGTGCCTTTTCATGCAACTTTCCCACCACTGGGCCATATTACACTTGATTGTAGACCTTGTTGGTTGAAGAGATGAATCTTTAGTAGATGCTAGAAGGTTAAGATTGAGTCTGTGTCTCTCACCTTAATCGGCAGATTATTCCACAGTAGTGGAGCTCAGCGGGAATAAGCTCTGCCTTCAGCTGTTTGTTCAAAAGTTCTAGGTACAGTAAGGAATATGTACAGTTAGTATTTTGACATCAATCTAAACACAAACCCCAGAGTGAAGTGAAGTCTTGTTTTTAGAAATGTGTGCCTATTTAATGAAAGTGGAAAATTGGACTAACATGGAATGTGCTTTCCTAGCTCTGTTTGCAGTAATGTAAAAATTCCATCTTTTCAATATCTGTGTCCAGCTGCAGGTCTGTTTTATATTGTTTCCGAAATGTTGCTGATACAGTATAAAAAAGATATAACATAATGCAAATGTGACAACATATACTTACAAATCTTTTTGCATTATTAAAGTATTGAGTAAACAATAAAAGTCTATAATTTATTGTATGCTGCGAATACGCTACTTAATTTCCATAAAATTCTGTCATCATAGGCCACTACTGAGAAGCAAGTTGAGTAAGCATGACAGGGGAAGAGAATGGGTAGCAAGTCATATCTCAGAGAGGAGGACTTCTCCTGTGGTGGGCCGTGACAACTTCAAGGATCCCGTCATCCTGTCATGTAGCTGCAGCTTTTGCAAAGCCTGTCGTCAGGAATTCTGGAAAAAACTAAGAAAAAAACGAACTGGACAGTTCGGAGGGAAACATTCTCACCGTCCGAGACGTTTCTAACCTGGCTCTGTCCATGTCTCTACAAATGTGTGAGGCATTTATATTGAAAATCTTTCCAGCAGGGTCTGAGGTAATCTGCAGTCAGCATGGATGGAACCCCGTGCTCTTCTGCCTGGAGCATGAACAGCCTAGCTATGTGGTGTGTCGCAATTCAAGGAAACACCAAAAGAATGACTTCATCTCCACAAAACAAAAGTGGGCAGAATTCTCCTATTCTAGGAGATGTCACATATCTTGAGTCTTCGCGATGATAAATCAATGGTGGGTACACAATACACTGCCGTAAATGTACACTTCACATATTATAAGTGGAATCTATCTGATATTGGACATATTTGCATCATGGAGGAACTCCGTTTGAACTGAAGGCCTTACAGGAAGAACTGTGTCAGCCGACCTCACCTGCGATAAAAGAAAAATGCATACCACGGTAAACGTGCTGAGAGATCAAGGCTTTAATTATTGATACTTATTTCTATGGTAACACCTCTGTACATATATGTCAACATGAGAATGGTCACATGTTTCTGTCACATTAAATGATAGCTACCCAACCAAGGCAGTGTGGTCAAAGTGGCAGTAACCCAGTTAGTCACAATCCAGTTAGCTGTAATAGTTTTTGTGGGTTCTGAAAAAAAAATCAAGAAAGTAATCTGATAAATTATAAATCATTTGAGGTACCCACAAGGCAAAATTGCCTTCAAAAGGAGAACAACTTTGGCTAGCTAGGAGTGGCACATTTCTGTCATGTGATCAATTCCACATACTTTTACTTCTGAAACTGGACATTATACTCAGGAGGAATTCTGGCCATCAAGCAGACTTGTGACCTTTCGAGTTTGGTCCGTTTCACCATATTAAAAAGTGGAAGAAAAAAACCTACCCGGAAGTTGCGTCTTTAGACATCAGAAAATACATAATTTCTTCTATGCAATAAAAACTGGCTCTGATAGCGGCAAACACGTTGACTACAACATGGACCCTGTCTGTGTTTCCTCACTGATCTACTAGCAAAAGTACAGTTATATGGTTTGCAATCAATCTATAAACATTACTCAATAATGATTAAGCCAAACCTTGTTCCTAGAAATGTGCCAGTTTATTACTAATTAGAAATGTAAATATTTCAGAGGTATTCATCACCTTTGCAATAACACTGGAAATGGAGCCCAGGTGCATCCTGGGTACTTGGATAATCCTTCAGACATCTCTAGAAATTGATTGAACATCTGTGGGGAGGTGTGAAGTTCACCAATGCTCCTGATCCAATCTGACAGAGCTTGAAAGGATCGACAAGGAAGCTGAAATTGCCCAAATCCAGGTGTGCATAGCTGGTTGTGGCACATCCCCAGAAGACTGAAATGTGTGACTGCTGCCCAAGGCTGCCCAAGCTAGTTAGGTAGTTGCCAGTGAATTGTTGAAGTAACATGGAATTGGCTTGTCTATTTCTATGTTCCCCATAGACCTACTAGGTCACCCTTGTAATTCTTTTCTCTGTGATCTTAAACCCAACATTACAACTAGCTCCAGAAAAAAAAAATCGTATTTTAACCCTAAAAATATGTCACTGAGTAAATTTCAGGTCTCCTGTGAGAAAACGTTCTGCCAGACACTGGGCAGAGAGCCAGATCCACCACACATTTGGCTACACTCCTGGGAAACCTGCAGTTCACAACACGGGAACAGATGCAGGACAGTCTTCAACAGAACCAGTAAACAGAATAATAATGATTTAGGTCATATTTATTTTTGTTATTCAGATACATCAGGTATTGTTGCCCAGGGGTCACGCTGCTCTCATATTGATTCAGAGAATCAACAGAGGATCAGTGGACGGTCTGTCTGCGACTGAGGAGATTTGTCCTTCTCTGAACTTGATAGAACCACATATTTATACACAATAAGTGAGCATTTCCCCCAAAAAATCTGATCTGAAGATCATAAGAGTGCAGGCCTATGGGAAACAGCAGATTCCACTTCGGTCCGAACCTGCACTGTTTGACCTGACATCACACGTCTGAAACAGCGAAGCAGTGGAGATGTATGGCTCAAATATTTTTGTCTTTATTATAAAAACACACATTTTGTACTCACTGTTTCTATGTCTGGTATATTGTTTTCATGTGTACACACACACAAACACACACACAGACACACACAAACACACGCACACACGCACAAGTTTGTACAGCTAACCTCATGGGGACCAGAAAATTGAAATTGCATGCTCCCTTGCACTAATCTTAACCCTAAACCTAACCCTAACCTTAACCCTTACCCTTACCCTAATCTTACCCTAACCCTAACCTTAACCTCAATAAAGCTTGACCCTAAACCAAAAGCCTGAGCCAGAAATTGTTTGGTGAAGCCATCATTCACAGCAGGGATCAAGGTTCCACATCCCAACAAACTCCTAACCTGTAGCTTCAGTTAATCTGGGTCTATTACCCCTTGTTTGTCTGGCTGTTGAAACTTCATAAACAAAACACTGTCACCATTCAACCTATAGACGCTACAGCCTGTTCGACATTCGGTCCACGTGTTGACACAAATTACCCAAATCAAAAAATATATATTCCATTACATTTTCTAAAATTACTGAAGACTTTGTCTGCCAGGGTTAATCCTCAATTACGTTGACTTCAATCCACCATCTCCCCAACGGTCTTCATAAGTTGCTTTCACACTCCATCTTTTTCAAGGCAATTTCACCATATACACTCTGTCAGGACAAGATGAACATCTCTAACTTCTGCTTTCCCTTCTCTCTCTGCTCATTCTTTATCTCTCCTGTCTCCTCTGTCCTCACTTTTGCCTCTCCCTTTTCTCACATTGCTCTTTTCTCCTCCATCTTCTCTCCTTTCCCTCACTCCTTCTAGTCTCCCGTCTCTCCTCTCTTGTCTCTCCCCACTCCATCTGTCCTCTTTTTAAAGTGCTTTAGTAATAATAATTACACTTCTCAGTACTCTCTCTTACCAATCCCTCATAATAAACCGCCACAGCCTTCCAGAATTTTCTGGCCTGGAGGAGCTGTGATCTGATCTTCATAATAAACAGGTGCGAAGAGATAAAAAATATGAACTGTGGTTGGAAGAGGGGCTCTCCACACAGAAAGATAAGCAAAAGGAGACCAAATGGAAAGTGTGTGGGTGTGTGTACCTGAGGGTGAGGGATGTGTGTATGTGTGTATGTGTGTGTGTGTGTACCCGGTTGTATTCATCCCTGACACTTCAGATCTGAAGGACGCCAGGCCGCCCTCCAGTTCTTCTCCCCGATCAAGGATAAGACCTGAAACTCTGTCCTTCTGCCAGGCACCAACGATATGCAAGCTCTCTTCGCTTCCTCGCTATCTCAAACTACTGTACGTAGACCGGGCGCCAACCGTCTCACTGTCTCTCTGGGTTGAAACTATCTCCCTCTCCGGCATGCGCCAACGACACGTAGTCCCTTCACCCTTCCTCGCAATCTCTCAGGCTGTCACGCGCATCGTCGGACTTTCTCAGGGCAATTCTTTTTCTTAAGGAAAGGTGATAAAAGCACTGGCTTTGATTTTCGGAGGGATTCGGGTTTGAAGTGATACGACCGACGCGTGGTGGGACGAGGTGTCTTTAATTCTAATGTTAGGTGGTGTTCGAAGCTAGCCAATATGTGCAGTAGAGCAAAACCAATGGACCATGAAGGCTGACGTCAAGCACAGTTTGTGGTAAACAAAACCACAATGCAGCAACGTATTAGCTAAGGGTCACAGTCGCATGGACACACCTCTGGTCCTGACATCACAATGGGACTCGATGAGTCACTTGGGGAGAGTGTAGATCAGACAAGGGTCGGGGAAAAGCCCAATGGCTGATCTGAGAAATTAACACGCTGCCTGGAAAATAATAATCACACATGTGGGGGAGGGGGGTGTTTAAAAGCTCCTAAGGAAATTTTCAGAAAGTATCTAAAATATGTATTTGTGCTTTTGTTCAACAGAATTTGGATACATTTTATAGCGAGAACTCAAGGGGAACAGTAGATGTAGGGTTACCCTAATGGAGTACACATACATACATACAGCCACACACAGAAAACCGCCCAGTTTTACAAACCCTCTGGGGACGCAGAAAGAACAACGTCACGTTCCTTGACCCTAATCTTAACCTCAGTAACCTAACCTTTATGCATAAACATAAATCCAGTTCTTCTTAGGGGGACGCCTCACATGGTAAACACTTCACGTTTTAACCCCTGCGGACTTACAGTCTCCAGAATGCAAGGGAAACATTTTGACACACACACACACACACACACACACACACACACACACACGTTTCTCCATACCCATGTGAACCCTACTAAAGTGGTTTCTGATAGCTGGTTTAATGAGTGCCAACAGCTGTGCTTGTGGTTCTGGACAACCCTAGGCTACATCTCCCTAACATTTGTGCTTTCATTGTTTGCTTTGAATCTGTTCCCCAACATGTCCACCCCCCTAGTTGGTTTCCCTGTACAAATCAGTTCCCTTCACTATCTATAACATGTTAACACATAAACATGTCGGTTCCCATAGCTAATCTGTTCCCTGCACAATCTGGTGTCTTTGTGTCAAACAGTGGGTGTCGGACGTTTTGTTCATTCCATGTTCCCAAAAATCCATCGAGATTCTGAGGTTGTGTGTGTCTGTACGGGTGTATCTGTGCGTTAGTCTGTATGCGGGCAAGTGTGTGTGTGTGTGTGTGTGTCTCTACAAGTCTGTTTACTGTACGAGCAAGAGTGTGTTTTGCCTGTCAGACAAAGAGAGGGGATTTGCTCTGTCAAAGAGAAGAGAAAAGAAAAGGCTTGTAATTGATTTGGACTGAGCTAGCACACAACAGCTCTCTATCCCAAATGCTCCGGCCTCATTACCTACAAGTAATTAGAAGGAGAGAGAGAGAGAGAGAGAGAGAGAGAGAGAGAGAGAGAGAGAGAGAGAGAGAGAGAGAGAGAGAGAGAGAGAGAGAG
>JACXGJ010013920.1:0-15566 GCA_016801105.1 Esox niger | reverse complement strand
TGTGTGTGTTGTGGCTTCACAAATGCTTTGCTCCATACCTCGGTTGTAACGAGTGGTTATTTCAGTCAAAGTTGCTCTTCTATCAGCTCTTCTATCAGCTCTTCTATCAGTCGGCCCATTCTCCTCTGACCTCTAGCATCGACAAGGTATTTTTGCCCAAACACTGTATGTTTTTCCCTTTTCACACCATTTTTTTGTAAACCCTAGAAATGGTTGTGCGTGAAAATCCCAGTAACTGAGCAGATTGTGAAATACTCAGACCGGCCCGTCTGGCACCAACAACCATGCCACGCTCAAAATTGCTTAAATCACCTTTCTTTCCCATTCTGACATTCAGTTTGGAGTTCAGGAGATTGTCTTGACCAAGACCACACCCCAAATGCATTGAAGCAACTGCCATGTGATTGGTTGATTAAATAATTGCATTAATGAGAAATTGAACAGGTGTTCCTAATAATCCTTTTGGTGAGCGGATTATTACACAACCATTGTGCTGATTTAACTGTGCTAACATAATTGCAATATGGTTTTCTAATTGATCAATTAGCGTTTAAAAATGATTTACTTCGATTAGCAAGGACAACATGCCATTGGAACACAGGACTCATGGTTGCTGATAATGGGCCACTGTACACCTATGTAGATATTAAAAGTCAGCCATAGAAAAAGTCAATGAGCATAACTATTCAACCCCCTAAAGTCAATACTTTGTAGTGCCACCTTTTGCAGCAATCACAGCTCCAAGTTGCTTTGGTCTCTATGAGCTTGCCACATATTACCACTGGGATTTTTGCCATTCCTCCTTGCAAAACTGCTCCAGCTCCTTCAAGTTGGATGGTTTGTGCTTGTGAACAGCAATCTTTAAGTCTGACCACAGATTTGCTATTGGATTGGATGTGTTGCCATTCCAACACATTTACATGTTTCCCCTTAAACCACAGAAGTGTTGCATTAGCAGTGTGTTTGGGGTCAGTGTCCTGCTGGAAGGTGAACCTCCATCCTAGCCTCAAGTCACTCACAGAGTTGAAAAGGTTTTGCTCAAGAATATCCCTGTATTTAGCACCATTCATCTTTCCCTCAACTCTGACCAGTTTTCTAGTCTCGGCTGCTGAAAAACATCTCAATATCATAATGCTTCCACCATCATGTCGCACTGTGGGGATGGTAATCTTTGGTGTGATGTATTGGTAGGTTTGCTGTTGTGCCACGTTCTTTCCATTTGGTTATGATACATTTGATGGTGCTCCTGGGGATCATCAAAGATTTTGATATTGTTTTATAACCTAACCCTGACCTGTACTTCTCAACAACATTGTCCCTTACTTGTTTGGAGAGTTCCTTGGTTTTTATGGCAGTGTTTGGTTAGTTGTGCCTCTTGCTTAGGTGTTGCAGCCTATGGTGTCTTTCAAAAATGTGTGTATATGTACTGACAGATCATGTGACACTTAGATTGCACACAGGTGGACATCATTTCACAATTTTTTTGTCTTCTGAAGGTAATTGTTTGCACCAGAGTTTTTTTATGGGCTTCTTAACAAAGGGGGTGAATATGCACATGCCAATTTTTCAGTTTTTTATTTCTAAAAACTAGTTTTATTTATATTTTTTTCTCATTTCACTTCTCCAACTTAGACTATTGTGTTCTGATCCATCACATATTAAGGCTGTAATGAAACAAAATATGTAAAAATCCAAGGGGGGTGAATATATTTGCAAGGCACTGTAGGTAGATAGGCGGCAACAAACTTGCATAGTGCTCCTTTAACATAAAGTGTATGTCCAAGTTAGCAACATTGTTGTGCCATTAAATAATTACTGTAGCTAGTTATAATCATAGCGCCAAGGATTCTCCTACATGATTTTAATTTATTGCAATAAGAAATAGTTTCCACAACTCTGGATTATGACATGAAAACAAGGGAAACCTCAAATATCCTCTCCCACACCCCTCCCACGTACCTTTCTTTGCAAACAAAACATGACAGCGGGAAGGCATTTTCATCAATGATAAATACAATTCATGGATGAAGATTATAGGAGTGCATCACCTTTTAAAGATCGTTCTCATAGACTTTAATTTTGCAACATGTTGAATATATAATTGAAATATTCATGTTTATATCGTTAACATGATCTGTTATTATGTATAATATATTTTAAATAAATAACGTATTATTTATGTTATTGTACTTCCAAGTAAAGTTCATGATGCTGTTGACCTTAACTAGGCCTCCCACTGGAAGCAAAACAACACCATAACATCAAACCTCAAACGCCCACACTTTAATGTTTGGTATGGTATGGTTCTTTTATGCATACACATCCTTCTTTTCAACACCAAACCCCCTTCTGGTGTGTGGCCAAAGAGCAAATGTTTTCCCCCCATCTCACATTAACACCCATTTCCAAGTGTTATTTAGCAACAGACACTTACACATTGTTTCCTCTCAATACAAGCTTTTTATTTCTGGCAACCCTTCCAAATAGAAAAATACGAATTGATTCTACATGCCTGTTACCTAATTAAAATACCCTACTGAAACTAGAAGGCCAATAACCACAACAGTTCCTTAAAATGTTACTAATTTTGCTGATTTTATTTGAGGAAATACTTAAGGATACAATGTTTTTTTTACACCTACTGTATCTGTTGGAGAGATAAAATATATATAACTTGTATTAGTATTGGACAGTATTCTCTTTATGTTTTATTTAATATAACTCATTGCCAGTGTTCATTTCGTACAGCATCTTTGGCACATTAGGAAGGTTGCCAATCATTTTAAAGATTCATTTTTTACAGCTGTGTCCACCAGTCTGATGAAATATTAAAATGATTAAGATAAAGCTTCATTTGTTCATCATACTAGGTCCTGCAGGGACCTAGCCTGTGACATCACCGCTGGGGATGAGGGACAGATTCATGGCTGTGACAGAGGTGTTGTCGTAAAAACCCAAGGATCTTTTCCCAGGAATCTTCCTGAGCATCTGCATGTGGCTTGGTGGACCCTCCCCACACCACGATCACTGTAACACACAACCATTTCTTTTTAAATCAAGCTTAGAATATACACAGGGAGAATCAGAATTAAATCTCCCTCTCTTACCAAGTGAGATTCTAACAGGTTACATTTTGCATCAGAAATGTAGAATTGACTTGGGCAGGTGCTCACAAGAGTAGATTAGCAGCACTTCAATTTCTTTATTTCTTTAGCTCAAAGCAACAGAATGAGATTTAAGAATCATAGAAATTAAAGAATCATGAACCTAAATAAAAACAGCACACAATATCAGCACTGGCTCTAATACTGAAAGTGTAGTACCCTTTTTTCTTGTTGCTGGAATAGCAAATTTGCTAGCTCTGGCGTTAGGGGTGTAGGGTGGCTCAATGAGGTGTCCAGCACCAGGGTAACGGAATATCGTCAATAGGTGTTCATTTCCTGCTGCACGCATCATCTGGGTCATCTGCGGTTCATTGGTTACATAGCCAAGGTCAATCACAATGATTGAGGTCATAAGAAGTGTTTAATGTGTGTTTCATGTTCTCACATCCTCAGCAGATGTGGCCCAGTTTTCATCATCATCCCCAATGACCATCAGCAACGGACACTCTATCTTCCCCATCTGTTAAGAATAAATGAAAAAAAATGTAACACATTTTACAAAACAATTTAAGTAAAAAAAAAAGTGCATCAAGCAAATAAGCTTGCACATATAGACCTATGATATCATCAGTATTTGGGATTAATAATATCCAGTAAGATCATCCAGTCTATCAACATATCATCTCCACAAACCAATAGCGAACTTCACCACTAGGACATATTTTTGCCGGACCGCGTATGCGGAGCAAGCCAAGAGGGGCGAATGACTGACTGACTGACAGCATAGTGGTTAGAAAAGCGGACCTGCAAGCTGTAGATCCCGTGATCGATTCTCCTTCCAGTCAAAACATAGAATGCATTTGGATTTGTTCCGGATAGACCAAAACTTTGCTTACTATAACCTTCTGTATCTACATTATATTCAACCTTAAATAAAACTGTTTACGGTCATATTGCAAATGTTTGTTAGATTTTCGAAGAACGCATCCAGGTCAGGATAGACAAAAACGTATCTGGCTACAACATCAGTTCCTACGTTATAGTAAGCATAAACTTAAACTGTTTACGTTTATATAGTGACTGTTTCAGGTGGATTTGAGGTACGCATCTGTGCATGCTTTTGGGGGTCAAATAGGCTATCCCCCTTGGGCAGTAAGAGTCTGGGTTTTCATGATTCTCTTGTCTTTTCCCTTGAAGACAAAGTCAGTTATCGTCACCTGTAGTTATTGTATCATCATGTTTTTGTGCTATGAAATGAAATAGCTTTGGCAGGGAAAAATTCCTATTCAGTCTCGCTAGCAACTGCTAAATTCTTATGACTATTCCTAGGAAGTTAGTAGATACTAGTAAGCCTATTACTGGCTAATAAGCTGTTAAAACGGCCAGTGGCAAAAGCCATAGTTCATAGATGCTATTTGTGGTGGAGAAAAACTTAAGATACGTTACTCAGTTTAACACAATGCTCAATAGTGTCTAGAGACTAGTGAGACTTGTAGTGCTGTGGCATAGTGGTTAAAAACAGTGCCTCTTATGTGGAGGTCTCGAGTTTGAATCAAGTGAGGGCAATTCATTTGAATTGAGTGCCGCAATAAAACTGTTTATGGTTATGACTATTTCTGGTAGAATTACGCATCCAGGCATGCTTTTTGGTCAGGATAGTCAAACACTGCTGGCTACAACATTCAGTAGCTACATTATAGTAAGCCTTAACTAAAACTGTTTATGGTTACACAATATTACGACAATTTCTAGTGGATTCCACGAATCTCTTGTCTTTTCACTTGATGAAAAAGTTTGTTATCGTCACCTTTATTGATAGTCATTGTATCAATGCCATTCAAGAACGAAAGAAAGACGTACATTGTTGTGCCATGAAATGAAATAGCTGTGGCAGTGTAAAGTTCTGCCTCGCCATCAATTGCTCAATTCTTTTGACTATACCAATCCTTAAGTTAATAGATATTGGTAAAGCCCGTTACTGGCTAATATGCGGTTAAAACGGCAGGTGGCATGAGCCATACAAAGCCAAACTTAATAATGTTACTCAATTTAACACAATGCTCAAATGGTGTCTAGCCAGTGGCCAAACATGCAGTGCTATGGCATACTGGTTAAGACCGTGCCTCTCATGTGGGGGACCGGAGTTCAAAGTGAGTGCAACCATATTTGTTTATTGTAATTGTGGGCGGCTGAACTAGGCTCACATGGATCCTTTTCTGGTTTAATAGTTGTCTATGAGACCCCAGATTCTTGCAGGTAGACCTGCCACCAGGTCATGCAAAGTCTGGTTGTTTTGCATGAACCACAAGTTTCAGATCTCCCCAGAGTGGCTCGATGATATTAAGGTCAGAAAACTGTGATGGCCACTCCAGAACCTTCACCTTTTTCTGCAGTAACCACTAGAGGGTCAACTTGGCCTAGTGGTTAGGGTTGTTGTCGTACTGGAAGGTCCAAGAGCGTCCCATGCGCAGCTTCTGTGCAGAAGAATGCTAATTGTCAGCCATTATTTTCTGATAACATGCTGCATTCAATTTTATCATCAATTTTCACAAGATTCCCCGTGCATTTAGGGCTCACAGACCCCCAAAACATCAGTGAGCCACCACCATGCTTCACAGTGGGGATGGTATTCTGTTCACTATAGGCCTTGCTGACCCCTCTCCAAACATAGGGCTTATGGTTGTCACCACAAAGCTCTGTTTTGGTCTGGTCACTCCAAATTACAATGTGCCAGAAGCTCAAGGTGTTGTCGGGCATATTTTATCCATGCTTTTTTGTGGCATTGGTGCAGTGAAGGCTTTTTTCTGGCAACTCGACCATGCAGCTCATTTTTGTTCATGTATCATCATATTGTGCTCCTTGAAACAACCACACCATCTTTTCCCAGAGCAGGCTGTATTTCTTCTGAGGTGGTTACCTGTGGGTTCTTTGTATCCTGAACAGTGGCAGTGGAGTTGGTATCAAGAAATTCCAGAATTTTGCACTTCTTAATAAGTGATTGAACAGTACTGTCTGGCATTTGCAAGTCTTTGGATATCTTTTTATTTACTTTTCCATCTTCATAAAGTTCCATTAACTTCTTATGCAGGTCTTTTAACAGTTATTTTCTGCTTCCCATGGCTCGGTACCTAGCCTGCTCAGTGCATCCACGTGAGAACTAACAACCCTGTTGACTATTTATACACAGACATTAATTGCAATTTTACATCATGTTGCCATATTAACCTGTGTGTGTCACCTTATCTGTAAAAAGGCCAAACATTCAAGGGTATGTACATTTTTAATTATGGTCTTTTGGCGATTTTTATTATCATTATTATTTAAAAAGAAGACAAATAACAATGTGATAATAAATGGCTTCATATGTTCATAATTTTCTGCCAGTGTATGTAAACTACTGAGCACAACGGTATATTCCTCTACATCTCAGGTTTTTTAATCTAAGAAAATGACAAAATATCTCTAACTAAACCTAAGATGCTTACATCCACTTTCTCTCCAGGCTTGGTTGGGATTGGCAGAAGGAGGTCTTTGTCGACCACACGGCCCTCGTCATCATATTCGTTTTTATACACCTTCCTGATAAAAAAATGTTTTAGAGACAGAAGGCTAAAAAATGTAAAGCTGTGGTTCCACTTATAAGGGTTTTTTGTGGACATGAATAAAGCTCCTATGTATAAAATGTGACACAGACACATGCAGTTGATATCACTCACTCCATAATTGTTGTAAATAAATTGTAGACCTGCTCTTTGACTGGGGGTGTATGACTCCCATTGACACACACACAGCATCTAGGCTGGAACACACACAGCAATAACAGTTTAATACAAATAATCAAAAACACTGTTCACGAACACCTACTGTTGACGACTCACCTTGATGGCTTTACAGTAGGCTGCTATGGAGAGTGTGAGACATGTACCAAAGCTAAGACCAAAAAGTGCAACAGCGTCCTTCATTACCAGGGGGTGGTCTTGCACAATCCTGAATGCTTTCTATGGAATAGAAAGAGAGTAAATCAGAGTGGTGACAAAAATGATGAAGAATGTAATTAAAATGGATGCAATACCACATGACTGGTTGTTCCCCGGAGTCTGGGGCAAAGGTCATGGGGACAATTTCACAATTTTACAACATGTTAAAAATTGTGAAATGCCCACATGTTACATGATTCATTCACCCTGAGAGTAGTCTATTGGTCAAGAAGTCTAGAACCCACCCCTAAGGGCTCCTACCTGTTCATCAAGGAGCATGTGTGCACCTAACATGACAAGGCTAGGCACACACAGAAAGATAGCTACAACTAAGAATATTTAGCCATTAAAGCTATGATCATTTGTTTTTTCTACATAAATTCTAGATAGAACAACAACATATTAGACGTATTGCGAAGAAACCATTCTACAACTGTACTTACGAGAGTAAGTTAGTTTTTCTATGTTCACATACAGTGGGGCAAAAAGTATTTAGTCAGCCACCAATTGTGCAAGTTCTCCCACTTAAAAAGATGAGAGAAGCCTATAATTTTCATCATAGATACACTTACAACTATGAGAGACAAAATGATAAAGAAAAATCCAGAGAGTCACATAGTATGATTTATAATGAATTTATTGATAAATTCCTCGGTAAAATAAGTATTTGGTCACCTACAAACAAGCAAGATTTCTGTCTCTTATAGACCTGTAACAACTTCTTTAAGAGGCTCCTCTGTCCTCCACTCGTTACCTGTATTAATGGCACCTGTTTGAACTTGTTATCAGTATAAAAGACACCTGTCCACAACCTCAAACCGTCACACTCCAAACTCCACTATGGCCAAGACCAAAGTGCTGTCTAAGGACACCAGAAACAAAATTGTAGACCTGTATCAGACTGGGAAGACTGAATCTGCAATAGGTAAGCAGCTTGGTGTAAAGAAATCAACTGTGGGAGCAATTATAAGAAAATGGAAGACACAAGACCACTGATAATCTCCCTCGATCCAGGGCTCCACGCAAGATCTCACCCCATGGGGTCAAAATGACTCAAATCCTGCAGTGCCATACGTGTCCCCCTGCTTAAGCCAGTCCAGGCCCGTCTGATGTTTGCTAGATAGCATTTGGATGATCCAGAAGAGGATTGGGAGAATGTCATATGGTCAGATGAAACCAAAATATAACTTTTTGGTAAAAACTCAACTCATCGTGTTTGGAGGAGAAAGAATGCTGAGTTGCATCCAAAGAACACCATACCTATTGTGAAGCATGGGGGTGGAACATCATGCTTTGGGGCTGTTTTTCTGCAAAGGGACCTGGACGACTGATCCGTGTAAAGGAAAGAATGAATGGGGCCATGTATCGTGAGAATTTGAGTGAAAACCTCCTTCCATCAGCAAGGGGCATTGAAGATGAAACGTGGCTGGGTCTTTCAGCATGACAATGATCCCAAACACACCGCCCGGACAAAGAAGGAGTGGCTTCGTAAGAAGCATTTCAAGGTCCTGGAGTGGCCTAGCCAGTCACCAGATCCCAACCCCATAGAAAATCTTTGGAGGGAGGTGAAAGTCTGTGTTGCCCAGCGACAGCCCCAAAACATCACTGCTCTAGAGGAGATCTGCATGGAGGAATGGGCCAGTCTGTAAGACTTACAGAAAACGTTTGACCTCTTATTGCCAGCAAAGGGTATATAACAAAGTATTGAGATTAACTTTTGTTATTGACCAAATACTTATTTACCACCATAATTTACCAATAAATCCATTAAAAATCCTACAATGTGATTTTCTGGATTTTCTTTTCTCATTTTGTCTCTCATAGCTGAAGTATGCCTATGATGAAAATTACAGGCCTCTCTCATCTTTTTAAGTGGGAGAACCTGCACAATTGGTGGCTGACTAAATACTTTTTGCCCCACTGTATATTGTATGATGTATCTAATAAGGTTGTGAGCATCAGTACACACAATTGGAGATCACCATTAGAAAACAATTGTTCTTAACCTTAGTGATTTTGGCCATCTAGATGTCTTCCTGGGATGTTCCTTTCAGCAGATATATTGAAAATGTACACTGTGTCAACATTTTCTTGTCTCTGAAAGGCAACTCTGCTGTGGTGGTAATTCCTGCTCAGGCTGAGCCCCAAGGCGTTTTTTCATTGTTTAATCCTCCCGGCAGATTGATACACAATAGCTTCTCTTCAAGATTTTAAGACAAGGACTCATCTTTTTTGGAAGCGATGTTAATAGTGATATTAACATATTTGAACAGGAGTATGCCAAATAGGATTTAAGAGAAAGAAGGCTGAATATTGCATCAGATGCTTTCTCTTGCTGATATACGGGTGAGACACGCTCAATATTAATTTATGGTGTCTATTGTATTTGATGCAATAAATGGGACCATGGACATGTCTTCCTTGGAAAAGCCAGTGCTAGCATGATTGAGGATTTCATTTGTATCACAGAGCACTTTAAGCAGGATCAACACAGCAAAGTTCATTATTGATTTGTGCTTTGCTGCTTTGTAAATAAGCAGTGCCAGTGGGATATAATGTAGCTGGTGTTTCTTTTGCCTAGATTTAGAAGAAAACCATTAAGATATCTGGCTAACAATCTTTACTGTAAAACAAACACTTCAGATGAAGGCTAGATATGTCTACTAATGTTAACAGTAAGTTTACTACAACAATGGAAGTATATCGGCCTGACAAACAATGTTTTAAACAGATTAAACGAACGCCCATTCAACTACACTGTTGTTATTCTGACCACTGAAAATTGTCCTTGGTGACAAAATTGAGTGGAAGGTTAAGGTACATGAAGAAAATTGGAAAAATGTATTTAATCTGAAAATTTTAATAATGTTTGTTTTAACTGTGGTATAAGCAGGATAAACTCAGAAGAGAATATGTAACATCTGCAGTTATATGTAAATGGCTTTACAAACTGTAAACACATTTCTAATTATACAAATGAATAAAAAGATAAGTCAAATAAACATTTGACTTCTAAACAAAACACTAACTAATTTACCCCAGGGAACAAGGCGACCGGCTGGCCCGTCAGTTACTAGGTTTGCGGTTGTTATGTGGCCCCAATGGGCATCTGCATTTAAATTCTCGATACAACCACGGGCCCTGAAGATGGATTGTCAGCCTCCCGCTTGGCTGTCATGCGGACCAGGTGCAGTTTTTTATTGGCATGGCTGGTCGGGGAATGTTTGCAAAAGTTGTCAGTGCATCTGTCCGCTCTAGCCGGGAACTTCGGGCAGACGACAGTGCATCCTAGTTCCATTGAGGTCGAAACAGGTCAAATATTTTTGCACGGAGGTAAAATGTTTTGCTTTCGTTTGAGCTCGTACCCTTCACTACCTTCTTCAATTGTGTGACTCGCCTGAGTTTTTAAATGCTTTATTATAAAGCAATACCAAAGTCACATCACTGCTCAACTCTTAACTGGTCAACAGCGCGCGAAAGGAGCAGCACGGTTGTTTTGTGCATATGGCAGATTACAAAACAACTGGAGGATGTCGAGGTTATAATGTGATTATCATTTTACAGTCTCAAATTGTTTTGGCGGTGGCCCAATTGGGACAGAGCACGCTAGTTTGATTAGTCCCGACTATGCACTGGACTGGGGCCGACCAGGGCCATCATTATTGTCAAAGCCCTGCATGTGCAAGGGAGGTTCATTTTTCTACAGCGAGGCCTCTAGTGGTGGAGTATGGGAATGACCGCTTGGTCTATTGCCGCCTGTCCGGTACATCTAAAAACAGCCATTTTGGCCTGATGGTCGGTAGGTAGCAGAGTTGGATGTTCCCATATACAAGATGGCAGGTTCACCTTGCCTCAGCAAGGCCCATAGAGGTTGTATGTCAATGACTGCTTGGTATGTACGCCCCCGACTGGTGTGTCCGGGACTGACATGTATGTGCGTGCTTGAATGGTAAGACTGTTGGGGGATTAGGCAACCGAGTAAGTGTCTCAAGACAGTGCAAACACATTTTAGAAGTCACACCTTCGTAACCTAATATTTGTATAAATTCATCTCAAATCGCAAGCATATTTATTTTTTTAATTACATTAAGACCATTCACAGCAATGAACTTGCACACAATTAAAATGCACACAGTTGCTTGTCTTAGCACTCATACACTTGACAAGTTTACTGTGTGGAGAGGTTGAATATAGAAGGTGCTGTAAGGGTACAATAACGGTGTAAGCAGGAGAGGTTGGACATACCTCCGCACTGCAACAAACCAGAACATGACAAATGAAAATGAATCAGTTGAATTAATCAATCAAATAAGAAAAGAATCATTCAAAAATGGTAAGTTCTTTACAGGATTTATTTTTTACTTTTAGATACACATGCTGTAAATGTGTGAATACATACCTCATAGTGTTTGTATTGGAGTGTTGGTGGTCTGTTCTTGTCAGGGGAAATGTATTCTAGAGCCATGGAAACAAAACCATGTGATGCCAGGAGTCCAGAGCGGTACTCCACCAGTCCACCACCTCCTCCCCAAAAATCCAACACACCAGGGAAAGGTCCAGGACCTGAGAGAGACCGACAAGAGATGACCGTTGTAAGTTGGGTATTGTAGCAAATACAGTTGCTTCGTAAATTATTCAGACCCCTTCACCTTGTCTTCATTTTGTTGTGTAATATACTGAATTTATAAGTATAAGCTTGTGCCATCAAACTGCACACAATACCCCATAATGACAAAGTAAAAACGTTGACATTTATGCCAATTTATTGAAGAAAAACAATAATATCTCATGTTCCTAAGTATTCAGATGCTGTGAAATGACACTTGCTAAATTGAGCTGTGATGCATCCTGTGTCCTCTGATCATCCTTAAAATTCACCTGTGGCAAACTCAACAGCATGGAATAAACTATTCCCTGGACTGATGAAACAACAATCCAAATAAAAGGCCCAAATATACTGCTTATTACCTGGCAGTCCCATCCCTATAGTGAAGCATGGTGGAGGGAACAGGCTATGGGAATGCTTCTCAGTGGCAGGGACTGGAAGAATGGTCGGGACAGAGGAAGGGGTGTACGTAGCAAAACACAGAAAGATCCTGATTCAGGCACATATTCTACTTTCAGCATGACAATGACCCAAAGCACATAGACAGGACAACGCTGGAGTAGTGTCGGAAAAAGTCTCTGAATGTCCTCGAGTGGCCAAACTGGATTTCAATTGAGCATCTGTAGGGAGACATGAAGCTAACATTTCATGTACACATCCCATCCAATCTCACAGAGCGTAAGGATCAGGAAGAAGTAATGCGAGAACCTTTCCAACATGTACGCAATGCTGGTAGAGGCATACCCAAGACTCAATGGTCTGATCGCTGCTAAGGGCCCTTCCACAAGGTACTGAATAAAGTGTCTGAATACTAATGCACATGAGATCTGTTTTCAATAAACACAGACAAATATCTAAAAACGCGTACTTACTACCCGAATAAATGACTTTAGTTTGACTTTCAGGTCCCTAAAACTTACTAATTACTGCATATAATATGTACAGTTAGGTCCGAAAAAAATTCAGATACTGACAGTTTTCATAATTTTGGCTCTGTCCCCTTATTTCAGGAGCTCAAATGTAATTGGACAAATTAATAAAATCATAAGTAAAATGCACATTTTTAATACTTACTGATACTGTCTAGAATCCTCTGCAGGCAATGACTGCCTGAAGTCTGTATGTATGGACACCAAATGCTTCTTTCTGTGATGCTTTTCCCTGCCTTTACTGCAGCTGTCTTCAGTTGTTTGTTTGTGGGTCATTCTGCCTTAGCTTGTCTTCAGCAAGTGAAATGCTGCTCAATCAGATTGTGATCAGTTGATTGACTCGGCCATTGCCGAATATTCCACTTCTTTGCGATAAAAAACTCCTGGGTAGCTTTCGCAGTTTGGATGTGAATACCCTCATATTACAGCTGAGACTGCACTCAAGGCCCATATTTATTACTTAACTGTAAGTATATTTAACTAAACAGACAAAATAACAACAAAACTTGTGTTTACACAAAGGTGTATTTCTGCCAGGACAGAACTGTGCTTTGGTACCTGTGGGTATAAACAAGGTGCCTTTGACCCCATCTTCCCTGATGTCAATTCTGCGAACACCTGGTGCCAGGTACCATCGCTCTATGACAACAGTCGTTAGGGGAGACTGTTTGCTGAAGCCCTCAGTCATATGTCCACTGTACACAGAGATGTGTACCACCATGGGAGTGAGGACATTCATCTTTCTGAACCTGAGGGGGGGTAGAAAGAGATAAACAGAAGACAAAGTGACAAAGAGTTTAGTTTACGTGACCAGACAATTCAGTGCCATGTACCCTTGCTTTATCAGTTTTAAAATGAACCCAAGACATTCTATCTAATAGGCAGGGGTTAAACTGAGACTTAGGGTACTTGATTGATTGATTGATTAATTACGTTTACTAATTACTTACAAACTCCACCTGTCTGGTTGTTGAGATCTTAATTGGATACCAGTTGAAAGATAAAACACAAGATCCGGCAGGCCCTGTGTCCCTAAGTTAAAATGTGTATCATAAAATGATCTGTCAAGTAAAGCTTCATGGCACATTAGCTGAATCATTTAAAATAACAAGTTATCTACATGACAGGCTACTTCTGCTACATTCACATCTAATTATTATCATTTGAGTGATTATTTCAAAAATAGCTTATCTGATAGTTACACAAATAATTACTTGATCAGAATTTAGCTGCCTGTGTAAATGTAGCCTTTTGGAATGAAATACCGGAGGCCTGTCTGACTCCCTGGAACCGGCTGCATGCTCCACAGTAGACCCATGGGCTCTGTGCCTTCATATGTTCCTCCCACACTGGCATCCTCAGTCACTGAAACCAAAAAATAACATGTTTTCGCATGAAATACATAAGGTCAACTGATAAGCCTCCTTACCTGAAGAGTACTACTGTAGCTGACACCCACCGTTGCGGTGTCTACCATTTTCCTGCTAATTGGGCTCATTTTAAAATGATTGTGTGTTTTTGTGCTACTTATGAACAGCAATGCAGATGCCATTGACTTTTTTTTAGATTCTGTCCACTTTTGGTCCATGAACAAAATCATAAAACCGGAAAGTCAGGTGAGAACTTTCTATAGAACAAGATGTTAATTGTTTTTAGGTCTTATATGTTCCCTGATAATTAAAAGGTTAACAGTCTTTTATGTCAGATGAGGCCATATATAATCATATTGCCATACTCTAAAGAACATTATCCACCAATCAAAGACTGTCCGAGGATCTATGTGTGGGGCCCCATCTGTGAAAGGAATCAGATGGTCCTTCTCTTCTATAGTCTGTAGTATCCATGGGTAGTTTTATGACAGTCACAAGCAAAACACAATGTCTTAGAGCTCCCAGTTCAGTACAGGATTTGTAGACAGGATGTACAAACAGGAGGTCTGTCACTGCCTCACTGCTGTGTTCACGAAACTGAAACTCTCTCCAAGCTTGGCTTAGGAATTATTTGGTTGGGCCTTGGCAGATGGCTAATACTATCTCCCCAAATTACTTTGTATTGCATTCCTCTGGCAGGACACACTGTCACAGGATATTCTGGCAGGAAATTCAGTACATAACATGAAAGCTAATATTATACTTAAACAGTCGTCTTCACAGGGTGACCTCAATAAGATGAATCACGTGTTGGAATGCCCTTTTTTGATACTTCAAAATGATGGTATATTATGTCAATAATCCACAATTTCCCCAAATCTGCATTGCCATGGCAACTTTCAAATATAAATATCGTATACTTTTCTTGGCAAATACAGTATAGAGCAGAATTCTCCTAAATGGACGATATGCCGGAATCATGGAAGAATACAGATCAGCTGAATAGAAGGATGCTGTCAAAACTGTCCTTGAATTCATCATCATTATTATTTATTGTAATAAGCCCAAAATGTAGTCGCTTCAATCCGATATTTAAGTATTTGGATATTAGCTGTATACGTGTACAAATCTCTTTTCAGTCCTTCCCCAAGTCCGAATATAGCACGTTTGTTGTCATGGCACACTCTCTGTAGACGCTATTGAATTTCTAAGGATTAACTCAAACATTTGCAAAAAAGTGCTACAAACTAAAAGCCGTAGATTGTAGCACTTCCTCTCCCGAGTCCTAATACAGTACTTTAGTTGTCATTGCACACTTTTCGTAGACGCTATTGAATTTTAATATCATTATTAAAAAATGATATTTTGGATAAACAAGATAAAATATCAAAAAATATTTGATTGATACATTGAAAAGTGTGGATTACATTTCACCTTCAACCGATCAAGAACCCATACGTTTCGTTGTTCTAAATTTTTGACGGGCGAATATGAATGTCCACTGAATGTCCTTTATAAAACTAACTTTACCTCGCTCATTCAGCTGCAATTTGGAAGAGCGAGTACTTGCCTTACCAAGG
>JACXGJ010013919.1:0-15563 GCA_016801105.1 Esox niger | reverse complement strand
CCCAGAGTTAACAAACCTGCAGTCCTGACACACCCAGAGTTAACAAACCTGCAGTCCTGACACACCCAGAGTTAACAAACCTGCCGTCCTGACACTCCCAGAGTTAACAAACCTGCAGTCCTGACACACCCAGAGTTAACAAACCTGCAGTCCTGACACACCCAGAGTTAACAAACCTGCCGTCCTGACACACCCAGAGTTAACAAACCTGCAGTCCTGACACACCCATAGAGAATGCATTACTCAGAAACATTTGGCTTTGTACAGACAGACCACAGCACTCACAACCACACCGTGCATGTACACGCGCGCGCACACACACACACACACACACACACACACACACACACACACACACACACACACACACACACACACACACACACACACACACACACACACAGAGAGAGAGAGAGAGAGAGAGAACTCACGTCATCGGTAATGCAGAGGTATATGATCCTGTCATGGCAGATATAGTGAAAGAGATAGCTGGAACAGAAGATTAATACACAATAAGTGAAATAAGAATATTCTCCTTCAGATGGATGAAATGTAAGTCCTATGTTAAATTTGGTGTCAAGCGTGTGTTTGAGTTGGTGTTTCAGTGTACGTCAGTCATACCTGCCATGGCTGTAGGTGAGCTTGTTGTTTTCTGACGGTATTTTGGCGAGGATCTGTTCTGTCACTTCCAGGAAGTTACCACCACACCATGCATGCTTGGCCAAGATGGTGCTGCCACGGGCAACCACCGCAAACAGAATCGCCATGGTTACAGACAGGAGCAGGGATTCACTATGAGAAGAGGGGGGGTGGATAGATTAAGGCAGGGTTTGAGGAAAAGAGAAATGTCAGGTGAAGGGTGTACAGCAGGAGGCAGGAATAGCGGCAAGAGGTGGAAGGATGGACCTTAGGAGGACATGAGCCCCTGGACCACACTTCAGAACCCTCAGGCCCAAATGACTCGCAGCTGTCCCTGCCTGAAGTTCTCCTGGTTGTGTTGCTGTCCACACCCCGCCTGACTGTCCCAGTCCTGTCTCAGTCCACACCCCACCAGACTGTCCCAGTCCTGTCCCAGTCCACACCCCACCAGACTGTCCCTGTCCTGTCCCAGTCCACACCCACCTGACTGTCCCAGTCCTGTCTCAGTCCACACCCCACCTGATTGTCCCAGTCCTCTCCCAGTCCACACCCCACCTAACTGTCCCAGTCCTGTCTCAGTCCACACCCCACCAGACTGTCCCAGTCATGTTCATCTCTAATTTTCACAGTGTGCACATTAACTGTTGTTATTTGGGGGTTTAGACTGACTGGGTGTCCGTAAAAGCACTTAGTGACAACTGCTGATGAAAAAAGGGCATTTTCAAATATATTGACTGATTGATGGACACAACTGAGATGGAACATAATCGGTTAACAACTAATCGCCAGATAGGTAACGGTTGCCAAGGCAACGACCATAGAGTGAACTAACTATTATAGTTAATGAAAGAACTAACACACTACCAAATCCAATACACTAGCTCGCCATTAACCTACCTGGTGAGCATCGGGTGTCATGAGCTTTAGGAGCATAGCAAAGAGATTTAGGAGCATAGCCAACTTCACAACTATCACTTTTGGTTTGAATAAAACGAAGGCGAGTTGGCAAATGACAACATAATCATGACGTTAGTTTCGCTAGCTAACGTTAACAAACTGACTGGGTGGGTAAGGGATAGCTTGTAGTAGCTACAAATCAGCTAATACGTTTCCGCAGATGGTCATGGCACATCCTCGATAACAACAAGCGACATTTTTCCAGAAATAATAATCGGTAAAACGACATAATGCATACCTGCGAGGCTGAGCAGTTATCTAAACGATGTGTTTTCAACATTTAAACAAATATTGCGGTAATCCTCTCAAATGTCTTCTGCTTTCCAGAGCCATCAGACGCTTTATTTGGTTCCACGGAGGGAAATGTAGTTCTTTAACTTGAAACTTCTCCTTTCGATGATTGTGGGCGCTTACTATTTGAACGACACGCGTTTGTGATAAACTATTTCCTGTTTTGTGTCGTCCTACGTCACGTTTTTTCCAGTGTATGTCACGTTTACGCGACGATACCGGAAACGTTGCAGTCAACAGATCCAAGCATGGCTGGAGCGGACGGAGAAAAGAAACCGGTATTGGAGATGGTGAGTGTTCATCATTACTACTTATAGAAATATAACAGAATAATTGTCGGGTCTTCTTATCTGGTGCCTAATTTCGTAAGAAGCAGACTCAGTACAATGGCATGCTTGGCTGTCCACTACATGTGGGGAAAGATGAGCAAGGGAAAGTTGTCATCTATAATATTGCTACATTCAACAATGTACGTTGCTTGTGATTTTTATGCTGCCTGGTCCATGCTGTGTTGCCAATTATTGATGAAATGACGACTGCCTTATTACCGATTTTTAAACCTGTAATATATTATACAGTACACTCAGGGGCAATGTTGCCATATCGTTTTTTCAATGTCTAATACAAGTTAATTGTATTCAAAAGATGTTTGTTGAAGACAGCTTGAGGTGGTCCAACGGTCTAAGCTGCAGATTCTTGCACAGATGTATTGCGGCAGCTTCAGTTTTACGTTTCTTCAGCCAAAACCCTCTCTTTTGTCTTTAAACACTTTTATTCCCATTAAAGCCTAACATGCCTCAGTTGTGGACACTAAAGTTCTTATCAAAACCAGAAAAGCAATTAGAAGTTGTTGGAATCGAACCTAGGTCTACCGTGTGAGAGACTGGATCTTTTACCATGATGTCACAGAGTTATGGTCCCTTCCAAAAAGTATTGAAATGGCAAGGCAAATTCCTTTGTTTTTGTTGGTCCTGGTATTCACATCTAGTTGTGTTAAACAACTTAGGACATATCACCGTTTGTATTAGACCACAGCATTTTTAGGTGAGCGAAAGTAATGGAACAAATAATCTTAAAGTAAATAACATTTGATATTTGGTGGCATAACCCTTGCTTGCAATAACTGCCTCAAGCCTGCAACCCACCAACATCACCAAACTGTTGCATTCTTCATTTGTAATGCTATTACAGGTTTTAACCACAGCTTCTTTCAGTTCTTGTTTGTTTTGGGGTGTTTCTCCTTCAGTCTCCTCTCAAGGAGGTGAAATGCATGCTCTATTGTGTTAAGGTCAGGTGATTGTCTTGGTCAGTCTAAAACCTTCCACTGTTTCCCCCTGATGAAGTCCTTTGTTCTGTAGGCAGTGTGCTTTGGCTCATTGACCTGCTGCATGATAAAATTCTTCCTGATTAGTTTCAAAGCATTTCTCTGTAAATTGGCAGACAAAAAGTTTATTACACTTCTGAATTCATTCTGCTTACCATCATCAGTTACATGATCAATAAATATTAATTTGCCTGTTCCAGAAGCAGCCATGCATGCCCAAGCCATGACATTACCTCCGCCATGCTTCACAGATGAGCTTCTATGCTTCGAATCATAAGCGGTTCCTTTCTTTCTCCAAACTTTGGCCTTTCCATCACTTTGTAAGACTCATGAGTCCATAAGATTGTGTTCCAGAACTTTTGCGGCTCATCTCTGTTCTTCTTTGCAACTTTCAATCTGGCCTTCTGATTCTTACTGCTGATGAGTGGTTTGCCTCTTGTGGTGTGGCCTCTATACTTCTGCTCTCTTAGTCTTCTTCAAACAGTGGATTGTGATACCTTCACCCCTGCACTGTGGAGGTTGTTGGTGATGTCACTTAATGATGTTTTGGGGGGTTTTCTTCACAGCTCTCACAATATTTCTGTCATCAACTACTGTAGTTTTCCTTGGCCGACCTGTTCGATGTCTGTTGCTCAGTACACCAGTAGTTTCTTAGTTTTTCAGGACATTCAAAATTGTTGTGCTTGCTATGCCCAATGTTTGTCCAATGGCTCTGGTTGATTTTCCTTCTTTTCTCAGCTCGACAATGGCTTGCTTTTCTTCCATAGACAGCTCTCCGGTCTTCATGTTGGTTTTTCCTCTTTAACAAGAAACATAGTTTTTATAGGTTTAAACCAAGGATGGAAACTTAGACTAGTCATGCAGAGATATTTCATGTTTGAAAAATCAACCTAAAAGGCAACACCTGGGCAACATCTGTCAGTCACATGTTCCAATAGTTTTGCTCACTTGAAAAATGGGTGGGTTCAAACAAAGGGTGGTATGTCCTGAGTTGTTTAACACATCTATATCTGAATACAAGGAAATGAAAGCTGAAATTTTGAACTCTTGTCTCATACTCATCTTTTGATCTTAAACCCAAATGTCTTCAGTGAAGGACAAAAACAAAGGAATTTGCTTTTGTTTGCATTTGGTTCAGTGTCGGTATAGTGTCTCGACATTTAGATAATTTTGTCATGCATTAATATCATGCAAAGTTTGAATATTTCGCTAGACACAATTAAGCGTTGTGTTAAACTGACTTATGTTTCCTATTAAGTTTATCCCAACCAAAAATAGCCTATATATACACTGTATGGCTTTTGCTGTTTTTACAACGTTTTAGACAGTAATAGGCTTATAGCTATTTAATTTCTTGGCACAACAGGTTTTTTTTCATTCATGAATGACACTGATATTCTCACCTATATTGATAGTTATTGTAACTGACTTTTTAGTCAAGTGAAAAGACTAGAGAACTTTAAAAAACCCTACTCTATTACTTCTCAAGGGGTTGTGATCTAGCCTATACTACCTAAAAAAGTAGGCACGGACTCTTACCTCGAAAATCTACCAGAAATCTTCACAATACAACCATCAACAGTTTGGTTTTTGGCCTACTATGAAGTAGCTACTGAAGGTTGTAGCCAACTAAGTTTCTGTCTATCCTGACCCAAACAGCATGCATGGATGCGTACCAAAAATAGTCGCAATATAACTGTAATCAGTTTAATCTTAGGCATACTATAATGTAGCTACATAAGGTTGTAGCCAGCAAATATTTTGTCTATTCTGGACAAATCCTAATGCACAATTTGTTTTGACTGTGACAAACCTCGAATGTGGATCCTTTTGCTTGGCCACTCCATGTCTTGAACCAATACGCTGTTTAACAAGGACGGTCAGTCGATATTTAGGTATGTCAGAGAGATTTCCTGTTCCTGGTCGACTCTGCTTACCAGTCTGACAAGAACGTCTATAGAAAATAAAGACATACTGCTAAAAACACAACGAATACAACCCCATTTCCAAAACAGTTAAAATATGAATGTAACAGAATGCAGTGATGGGCAAACCACTTGAACACTATATTCAATGTTACATTGTACAAAGACAACAGAGGCCAATAAATGTTGAAATTGAGACATGTTATTGTTTCTTGAAAAATACATCCCCATTTAGAATCTGATGCCAGCAACATGTTTCAAATAGATTGGGACAGAGGCAAAAAAAGACTTGAAATGTTGTGTAATGCTAAAAATGAAACCTGATGGAATATCACACAAGTAATTATGTAAATTGGCAACAGCTCAGTAACCTAATTGGGTATAAAAAGAGCATCCCAGAGAGGATGGTCTGTCAGAAGTATAGATGGGGAGGGGTTCACCACACTGTGAAAGACTGCACAGGCAAATAATGCAACAATTAAAAAATTGTTTCTCAGTGCAAAATTGCAAAGACTTTGTGGATCTCATCATAATTTACAAAATATAATTAAAAGACTCAGAGATCTTGGAGGTGTCTCTGTGTATCTCAACTGTGCAGCAGTTAAAGTTCACAAGGATCCTGGAAGACAGTCAGGCCTCCTTCAGTCTCCTCAAGAAGTACAGGTGCTGCACTTTTTTGACCGGGGTGGGGTGTTGAAGGTCCCGGAGAGGTCCTTGGAGATGTGGACGCCCAGGACACGATCCACCTCCAGGCCATCCATGAGAACTGGGATGTGACTGCAGCCTTTAGACTTGAATCCACGATTTCACTACCTTTTTAATGTATTTTTCCAAAAAACATAAAATGTCTCTGGTCTGGGTGTGATGTAGCCAGGCAATATGCTGTCAATGGCATTATGTCACTTTCCTGGGGGTTTTATGATGCAGGATTCAGTTTTTAGTTGTGTCATATTGAAGTTTTGAAGTTTGTGTTGAGGTTGTATTGGTTGTTTCTAAGTGTTTTGTTGATTGTTATGTTGAGGTTGTGTCTATGTTTCCAGGTACAGGCTGATGGAGCGGATGAGGGCTGTGTGACCTTTGTTCTACATGAGGAGGACCACACTCTGGGGAACTCTCTACGCTACATGGTTATGAAGAAGTTAGTTGCTGATCTTTAACACTTAACCTCTTACCCTGGGTAACCGACTTCCCCTTGGTCATGTTATGTGGTCATATAGATGTCATACTATGTCATATGCATGTTCTGCAGGCATTAGTGGTGATTATTTAATAAATTAATAGTTGCCATCTGTGGTTGTACAGTTCGGTCTGGAAATAATTGGACACTGACACAGGTTTTGACATTTTGGCAGTTACAGATAAATAATGACTATGGGCTTAATTTAAAGGGTGTTCACATCCAAACTGGAGGAAGGGTTTAGGAATTACAGCTCTTTAATATGTCACCCCTCTTTCAAGGGGCCAATAGTAATTGGACAAGTGACTTAAAAACTGTTTCACGGACAGGTGTGGGCTATTCTCTCATTATTTATTCATCAATTAAGCAGATAAAAGGTATGGTGTTGATTCCAGGTGTGGAATTCGCATTGGAAGCTGTTGCTGTGAACCTACAACATGTGGTCAAAGGAGCTCTCAATGCAGGTGAAACAGGCCACCATTAGACTGCAAAGAAAAATCCATCAGAGAGAGAAAACAGGAACTGTAGGAGAGGCCAAATCAGCAGGTTGGTACATTCAGAGAAGAACTACCTGGTGAGCTCTGCAACACAAAAAGGACTGGACGTCAACGGAAGACAACAAAGGTGGATCATACGATCCATTCCATAGTAAAGAAAATACACTTCACAGCCAAGTGAAGAACACTCTCCAGGAGGTAGGCATATCATTATCCAAGTCTGCCATAAAGAGAAGACTTCACCAGAGCAAATACTGCAGGTTTACCACAAGATGCAAACCATTCATAAGCCTCAAGAATAGAAAGGCCAGATTAGACTTTGACTAAAAACATCTAAAAAAGTTAACCCAGTTTTGGAACAGCATTATTTGGACAGATGAAACTAAGATCAACCTGTACCAGAATGATGGGAAGTAAAAAGTATGTAGAAGACTTGGACCAGCTCATGATCTGAAGCATACCACATCATCTGTAAAACATGGTAGAGGCAATGTGATGGCATGGGCATGCATGGCTTCCAATGGCACTGAGTCACTAGTGTTTACTGATGTTGTGACTTAAGCAGCCAGATGGATGTAAAGTTGATTAGATGGCGCTTCACTTTACAGATAGACAATGACCCATAACATACTGCAAAAGCAACCCAGCATTTTTTTAAGCCAAAGAAGTGGAATATTCTGCAATGGCCAAGTCTCTTGATCTCAACCCGATCAAGCATTTCACTTGCTGAAGACGAAACTTCACTTGCAGAAAGACCCACGAACAACCAACAACTGAAGACAGCTGCAGTAAAGGCCTGGCAAAGCATCACAAAGGCGGAAACCCAGCGTTTGGTGATGTCCATGTGTTCCAGACTTAAAGGAGGAAACCTAGCGTTTGGTGATGTCCATGTGTTCCAGACTTAAAGGAGGAAACCCGGCGTTTGGTGATGTCCATGCGTTCCAGAATTAAAGGAGCAAACCCGGCGTTTGGTGATGTCCATGCGTTCCAGAATTAAAGGAGCAAACCCGGCGTTTGGTGATGTCCATGCGTTCCAGAATTAAAGGAGCAAACCCGGTGTTTGGTGATGTCCATGTGTTCCAGAGTTCAAGCAGTCATTGCCTGCAAGGGATTCTTGACAAAGTATTAAATTAACATTTTATTTATGATCGTGTTAA
The DNA here is from genome assembly GCA_016801105.1 of Esox niger. Taxonomy (NCBI): domain Eukaryota; kingdom Metazoa; phylum Chordata; class Actinopteri; order Esociformes; family Esocidae; genus Esox; species Esox niger. The sequence goes on along the minus strand of JACXGJ010013919.1, from coordinate 7,596 downwards.
TTTATGCAATTACATCTGAGCCCCTGAAATAAGGGCACTGTGTATGAATATGGTTGCATTTCCGAAATGTTTCATACAATACTTTTGTTCAACCCCTTAAATCAAAGCTGAAAGTCTGCACTTCGATTGCTTCATATCAAATCCATTGTGGTGGCGAACACACACTGAATTAAGAAGTGTGTTAGTGTCCACATTTTTCCGGACCTGACTGTGAATTGAGTTTTACATTTTATGATATTGTATCTTATAAATGCCTTTGTTTTTTCAGACACATAAGTTAGTCAAAATTCTTGAAATGTTTGTGTCTTACGAGTATTTTCTGCTTTTAGTTACTATAGTTCTTCCATTGGGAATCAGTCTAAAACATGTAGCTGGAGAAAATAGCTTTCTCTACAAGCCAGAATGTCATTCTCTTGAGCAGTTTGATCCGGCAGTATAGGCAATCTGTGGTGTATCCACATGAATAGTTACAACCCAAAACATTCCCTTTGTTAGGCCTACAATGTTCCTGTTCAACAGCTGCTTTTTAACATTAAAAGAAAAGCTACATCGATATCGTCAGTAATATTCATATATATATATAATAGAAAACACCATTGTTTTGAAACTACAAACTGGAAAATCAAACAACAAATACAAAATAGTATTAAATAGGGTGCTAGATTAGATCAAAATAGGGTGCTAGATAATTTTTATCTAGAACCTAGCTTTCATGATATCTTCATATACAATCCTTAGTCATGTTTCATAGGTTTTACGTGTGTGTGTGTGTGTGTGTGTGTGTGTGTGTGTGTGTGTGTGTGTGTGTAGCTTGGATGTGGATTTCTGTGGCTACAGCATCACTCATCCCTCTGAGAGCAAGATCAACTTCCGCATCCAGACTCGAGGTAAACAGGCCAGATCCTCTGCTGGTGTGTTGTGGACAGAGAAGAAACATACTGATTGGAGTCTGGTGTTTTCAGTTTCCATGAGTGTCAGTCAACACACACAACACAATCAACAAACACACACAACACAATCAACAAACACACACAACACTGTCAATAAACACACTTGATGAAGCAAAGCACATAGTTGACATGTTTTTGTTTGTGCACAATGTAATTCGAATGTAATTTGATCCTTCGTAGCCATTAGTCAGGGGGCGAGGAGAGGACCTCATTCAGATGAAGTCATCTGACCAAAGAGGCTTTGTTCTACCTGTCCCCTGCCCCGTGGAACCACAGTCACACCATGGAACCCCTCATTTTGTTCTCTGGAAATATTTAGAAATAATTGGACAGTTCTGTTTGTAAGCATTTTAATGACATCCACACTAAAGGGATATTTTTGGCTTTTAAGCATTTGGTTATCTCCTGATGGTTAGATGAACCCTCAGTGGATACCATTTCTCTGTATGTAGTCAGAAGGTAGAATAACACAGCAGTTGGAAGCAAGCTGTTTCCAGGGGCCTTGAGTCAAAGCACAAATTATCACTGGCTTGAGAAACTACATCTAACTTCCTTCATAATCAATGCAGAGACACCAAATAGGAGCATAGCAAAGAGATTTAGGAGCATAGACTGTTGGTGTAGATACATTACATTTTAAGCCTTTATCTTCTCTAGTGATTAAGACTTTCTTTGGTGAGGTATGCAAATTAGTTCAACATTGTGAACATTTTATCTTTTGAATGTTTTGCCATCCAGGTACAAAAAGTTACTTTATGATCACTAGACAATATGTATGGAAGATGTTATTTAAATGAAAAGGAATGAAAAGTGGTTGAATTCAGATCTATTTCCACAGATGTAAAGGACTGATGTATTTCCTCAGGTTGGACAGTTGCTTTCTTGTTTCAGGTGGAATCCCAGCTGTGGAGCCCCTCAGGAGAGGATTGACGGAGCTGACAGATGTCTGTCAACATGTCCTCAACACATTTGAGGTACAAGGAATATTTATCCAGAGTTATTGGTTCCCTTGATTAGGCGGAATATAAAAGTCTGTGTAAATTAATGAACTGTTTTGTTTTTAAGTAATTTCTTTGCAAAGAACTTACACATGAAAACAAATTGGACAAATGATTGTTGCCATTCATGAATCAGACAGTTGGTACAAGCACAACAAAATCCTGTTAACAATAAACCTTTTCTGAATGAATATATTAGCTGTGATAGTTGTAGTATTATTGTAGGAAACACAAGAGCGGTGACAGTGTGGATGTGATCCTGTTATGAGACATTCCACAGCAGGTAAAACAAATTAGATTACTGTTCTTCCTGGAAAATTGAAGGAGAAGTGGAGAGGGGGATGGAATGGAGAAGAGGAACACAGGAGGGTTGTCCCCTGGCGGTCCCATGATGAAGGAAGTGGAGGGGGGAAGGCGGGTTAACATATTGAGACAAAGGATATATTAGGGGTGATGTGGGGGGTGTAGACTTTCCCTTTATGGCTGCTGTTAATAACTCTTTCTACTGAAACCATAAGAGATCAGGAATCAGTTGTCATTGGTTTAACATGTATGGAGCTGTGTTACTATCTTAGTGAGGCTGGAGGTTCTTCACTACAATAGTGAAACAAGGCCATTTCACGGTTCCTCACTTTGACAATAAGCTTTATCCTTCTTATGGTTAAGTTTAGGGTTATGCTGAGAATAAGTGTTTGGGTTAAGTTTAGGCATCAAGTTTTAGGAGTTAGGGTTTTGTTATATTTAGTCATAAAGAATATGTTATTGAGGATGTGTGTGTCTGTGTCTGTGTGTCTGTGTCTGTGTGTAGGAGAGGGTGAGTGAGTTCAGATCCCAGCAGGAGGCAGAGTGAGCAGTCCAGTGAGAGCAGACAGGACACATACAGCCTCGTATCTGTCTTGGGTCCTGACATTGTTTACAGTTCAGCTTTCGAAGTGATTTATTTTCCCTCATGTGCAACATATTGTTTTATTATTATGGATGTTGGATGAGTTAATGTCGTCATTACATCGTGTTTGTCTAAACTTAAGTAAAGGGTTTTGCAGCAGCCTTGACTAGACTGTCGTGACTTGCATGATTTGTTGTTCCATGAATCAGATGAGGGGTGAATTCATCCCCTATTTAGTTCACTAGTAAGGACCATGGGAAGTGGGGTGTCATTTGGCTCTTGGCAGAGACTTGTCTCTTTAAATCAAAACAGACCAACACAAGTTCAAGTCTTTGTGAATACATTCAGCACAATCTGCACTAGAACCATGTGACAGCAGAGTGGGTTCATCTAAGGGCTTTGAATGATCTTTCATCTGACTGATATGATATGAATGGTATTATACTGTGCCTGGCAAAAGTATTCACCCCCTTGGCTTTTTACCTATTTTGTTGCATTACAACCTTTAGTTCAATGTTTTTTCATCTGAATTGTATATGCTGGATCAGAACGCAATAGACTCAAGTTGGAGAAGTAAAATTAGAAAAATATATACAGAAAACAATTTTTTTTAAATAGAAATTGAAAATTGACATGTGCATATATGTATGCAACCAATTACCTTCAGAAGTCACATAATCAGTGAAATGATGTCCACCTGTGTGCAATCTAAGTGTCACATGATCTGTCAGTACATATACACACCTTTTTTGAAAGGCCACAGAGGCTGCAACACCTAAGCAAGAGACACCACTAACCAAACACTGCCATGAAGACCAAGGAACTCCCCAAACAAGTAAGGGACCATGTTGTTGAGAAGTACAAGTCAGGGTTAGGTTATATATAAAAAATATCAAAATGTTCGATGATTCCCAGGAGCACCATCAAATCTATCATAACCAAATGGAAAGAACATGGCACAACAGCAAACCTCCCAAGAGACGGCCGCCCACCAAATCTCACAGACCGGGCAAGTAGAGCATTCATCAGAGAGGCAGCACAGAGACCGAAGGTAACGCTGGAGGAGCTGCAGAGTTCCACAGCAGAGACTGGAGTATCTGTACATAGGACGACAATATGCCGTACGCTCCATAGAGTTGGGCTTTATGGCAGAGTGGCCAGAAGAAATCCATTACCTTCAGCAAAAAAAACAAAATGGCATGTTTTGAGTTCGCAAAAAGGCATCTGGGAGACTCCAAAAATGTATGGAGGAAGGTGCTCTGGTCTGATGAGACTAAAATGGAACTTTTCGGCCACCAAAGAAAACGCTATGTCTGGCGCAAACCCAACATATCACATCACCCAAAGAACACCATCCCCACAGTGAAACATGGTGGTGGCAGCAACATGCTGTGGGGATGTTTTTCAGCAGCCAGGACTGGGAAACTGGTCAGAGTTGAAGGAAATATGGATGGTGCTAAATACAGAGATATTCTTGAGAAAAACCAGTACCACTCTGTGTGTGATTTGAGGCTAGGACTGAGGTTCACCTTCCAGCAGGACAATGACCCCAAACACACTGCTAAAGCAACACTTGAGTGGTTTAAGGGGAAACATGTAAATGTGTTGGAATGGCCCAGTCAAAGCCCAAACTTCAATCTAATAGAAAATCTGTGGTCAGACTTAAAGGTGCTGTTCACAAACACAAACCATCCAACTTGAAGGAGTTGGAGCAGTTTTGCTAAGAGGAATGGGTAAAAATCCCAGTGGTAAGATGTGGACTTATCCAAAGCGACTTGGAGCTGTGATTGCTGCAAAAGGTGGCTCTATAAAGTATTGACTTTAGGGGTGTGAACAGTTATGCACATTGACCTTTTCTGTTATTTTGTCCTATTTGCTGTTTGCGTCACAATAAATAAAAAAAACATCTTCAAAGTTGTGGGCATGTTCTGTAAATTAAATGATGCAAATCCTCAAACAATCCATGTTAATTCCAGGTTGTGAGGCAACAAATCACAAAAAATTACAAGGGGGGTGAATACTTTTGCAAGGCACTGTAGATGATCTTTCACCTGACTGATATAATGATTATAGATGTTCCTAATTCTGGACTAAACAATCTAGCACAGAATAGTATTTTTGTAGTCCAGGAATAGAATGAACCTGTTCTTTTGAAACCAGCCCTTTGGGGACAGAATGATCTGTGGTGTTAACATGTACTTGAATCTGAAATGTATTGCAGATTTAATTTGCTTTGGTTGTATTAATAAGAGTCCCAAGGGTTGTCAACAAACGTGTGGACACCTCTTTTTCATGCTGTTACTTAACTTTTTTTTCTGCAATTGTATTAGTGAAATAATATTCTTTGAAATGAATTATGGCTTATTATCTGTGTTTATTCTACACTGCCTTTTTTGGTTATTTCCATCTAGGGTACCAATAATTTTGGAGCTGACTTTGGTTTTGCGTCATTATGGGCCTTGCAATAATTGGTTCCAGTTATGAAATGATCATATATTACCTCAAGTGTAGAGTTTCCATAGCTGACCATATTTGGTTCAACTTCCAGATAATGAACTAAACCATCACATCTATGGTTGACAAATAGGAACAAGAAATAAGCCCTTCTTTCTCAACGTTGAGAGGAAACATCTGCCCGGGTAAGACTCAGTGGATTATCACAAAGATTACATTTATTTCAAAACCCCTTTCTGATATTAAGAAAAACATTCACTTGAGTTTACAACAAAGTTCATATGAATGTAAAACCAATGATCTATATAGTATCAATTATCAAAGTAATATATGTTGAGCATTTCAAATCATTAGGGTTGATTGAGTCTTGATATTGCAAATCACTAGGGCTGTCTATGTCAAAGTCATTATCACATTCAATGGCTGCGGGATCACTTGACACCCCTAGCCTGATGCCCAACAACAACAGTTACAACGATAACAGTTACAACAGAGCTCTATCAATCTCTATGTCAACTGCAATTATTGCAGTTAAAGGGTTCTATCAGTATCTATATGTTAACTATAGTTATTTGGCTCCAGATTGTTAAAAAAACTAGATACAATACAATCTGATTCTACCTCAATAGATATATTTGAATTAAAAGTAAAACACATTGGCAAAGTAAATATATTTCAAAATAGAAGCAACATATAATACATTATTTGTGACTAGGTAATATTTTTGACAGTTGGATAAATGTCTTGAAATAATAGTTTCTTATCAAAAATACATCTCAAAAGAGACAGAGCCTGAAGCTAGAGTTCAAAGTGTTTATACACTGCAGTGATAAGACTGGAAACAACATTCAATTATGTCCCCATAAATCTGGTTATATACATTCTTATTTAATTCTAATTCCAACCAGAACCTCTATGAATTTTGGCTACAGTTACCACAGCGTTGCAAATCAAAGTTAGAACTAGTTCTGGCATCAGTATGGAGTTGAAATAACAACATCATCTGTTATTATGGACAACATTATGAAACGCATTCATTCTGATGACAGACGTTATCCTGTGTCCTCATGATGAGTATTAAGGCTAACTTCATCCCACAGGAAGGTCTACAGGTCGATAATCAAGGCTAACTTCATCCCACAGGAAGGTCTACAGGTCGATAATCAAGGCTAACTTCATCCCACAGGAAGGTCTACAGGTCGATAATCAAGGCTAACTTCATCCCACAGGAAGGTCTACAGGTCGATAATCAAGGCTAACTTCATCCCACAGGAAGGTCTACAGGTCGATAATCAAGGCTAGCTTCATCCCATAGGAAGGTCTTCCTGTTGAGTATTATGGATAACATCCCACAAGAAGTTCTACCTGCCGAGTATAAAAACTAGCTTCATCCCACAGGAAAGTCTCAATGGTGAATATTAAGGCTAGCTTCATCCCACAGGTGTGCATGGTGAGTATTAATACTAGCTTTTGGTTAATTTTAGAGTTTCATGGTCTGCTGCTTTCTGTCTGTGCTTCCCAGTGTTGACCTTTTTCAGTGCTGTAGTAAAGTCTCAAAGCATCTTCAGTGTCTGGTATTGAAGTCCTGTCACTATGATGTCACAGCAGGGTTGACCAATCAATCCCAGCTAGAAGTGGTAACTGGGAGTGGCCAAGGGAGAAGGGTGAAGGGCTGGGGGAGGGTCTGTAGCTTAGTTGAACTGGACAAGGAACGGGTGGTGTTTGTGATTAGGTGGATGTGTATTTCTGACTGGAGCGAGAGCTGGTTCTGTCCAGTCCGTTGCCATGACAGCTTCCCTTCCAGCGAACACCATCTCTCTCTGGAGTCACATTTCTGCTCCTAGTACACCAGCAACACAGACACGACTACAGACAGGCAGGCAGGCAGAGAGTTAATTCATCTTTCTATTTCTGAACCTGTTGTTCTCAAAGCAGATAGTTGTGTGTGGAGTATAGGTTTGATATCAGCAGCAGATTGCATTTACATTCCTCAGCAGTTTTCTGCTTGATTTAGAGAGCTTTATAATAAGACCACATGAACATGTGCTGTCTCTCTCACCTTGAAGCAGTTTTTAAACTTCTGGCTGACAAAGTAAAGAGCCACAGGATTGATGCAGGAGTTGAGAGATGCCATGTTGATACCAATGTAATCCATCACCAGCAGGAAGCTGCAGGGGTCATAGTTCAGGGGTTTGATGTCATGGAGTTGGCATCACAACAGGAACCAGAGAACAATTGGTGTGTGTGTGTGTGTGTGTGTGTGTGTGTGTGTGTGTGTGTGTGTGTGTGTGTGTGTGTGTGTGTGTGT